>ML831155.1:18428-50041 GCA_009831015.1 Picea engelmannii
ATTCTTTTAATTAAACGAGTGAATAAGTAATTCAACATTCAATTTCCCAGCATAACGATGTATATTATCTATATCGATCATCTACACAATGTCCCTTTTAAAGAAGGTCAACCGTTATAATCAAAGTCTGAAGATAATCAACAAATGTTTAAAAAATATTACAATTGGTGAACGATGCGTATCTCAAGGAATGGACTTCATCCTCATGACATGAAGTGCATGAGTGATGAAATCTATCGTGGTCTTCAAATGAAGCAAAGATGCTTCCGACCAACCAATTTCTTGGAGCCATCACCAGTGTACTCATTCAAAACGTGAATCCTGTAGAAGCGGGTTTAGTACCGGACTAACACAGTAACTGATCTTGGTACCAGATCAACGCAGAGTTGGTACTAGGATAGGCGGAGTACTGGAATAGAACAATTGAAATGTTGCAGTACTAGACCAACAGAAGTACCAGACAAATCCAGAAGATGAGTACCGGATGAGATAAATCCTTGTCATGAAATATTCTTAAAGTAATCAAAGTAATTAGAAGAATAAACAACAATCATTTATTCCCAATTAATTAAGAAATCAAACAAATCATGTTTTTAACATGGGTTACCTCATTATGCATATGAATATGGTCACAAGGTAGGTTTATGGAAGAAATAGACAAAATATGCATATGTCAGAGGTAAAATTGACCAGGATGGAAGATAAGATAAGGTAATAGGGGATGTCAAAAAGGAGGCCCAACACTCCACTGACATTATTCCAAGTGCACAAATGTACTCCACTCCACACCAACCCTCTTGGGGTGAAAGTGTGCACAAATGAAAAATAGTTATCCATGCATATATTTTACTTTCAAATGTGGTTCATTTATTTTATGGTTTTTAAAACTCAAATGTCATTGAGTAATAGAATATGGAAGGAAAAACAATCACATTAGATTTTGATGGCTGTGATATTATTTTAGAAACGATTAGACACACTTGCACACTTGTTTGTTATTCAATAGAGATGACTTCCTAAACAAAATACATTTCAAATGATTTTTACTCAAATTAGTGTATATTCATCTTAACTCTATATCTATTAAGCATAGAGAGGGATGAAACATAAATGGGGATACAAAACTCTTTTTTTTTTTTAGTTAAAACCATAATTGGGAGATTTTGTATGAAGTAAAAACTGCAACAAATTTTGCAGTAAGATTACATCAAAAGTTTGCTTCAAAACTTTTTAAACAAAATTCTAAAAAGGAAGTATCTACTAGCATATAGTTGTATCCATTTATTTCCATGAACAACACATCCCAATATATCTTAGTGGTTTAGATTCTACAAAACAGACCTATTATTGCACAAGTTGTAGGTTGGGAAAATATCGACCCAACCACCAAATGGAGACTACCTAGAGAACACCTACTGACTTTCACCTTAGGCAGGTATTCCCATAACTTTAGAGATGACATAATCACCTCAAGGGGGGAATCCCAGTGACCATGGGGTAAATGAGATGGAAAGTGAAGAGATGAATGAAATTCTGTTTATAGGTCAATATAGAAGATGGTGAAAGTCTTGGGAAAGAGTATGGATGGTAGCCAATGGTTGCCAAGAGATAAGAATACTTGCAAAGAATGTTGTACCTAATCGAGACACAAGAACAAGCCGAGCATATATGCATAATGTTCGATGGACAAGCAAGTTAAGCTTGATGTCTCTAATTGCAGCAGTAAACAACAATGTATATCAGAAAAGAGATAAGTATTAAAGATTCTAAACAATTGCTAAAATTCCAATGAATGATGCAAGATATAAGTTAGATAAACACTAGTGATACTCAAGAATGAAAGCACAAGACTTTAGCAATGAAACAAGGCTGTAATAAAAAGTATTTGTAGAGATATTTTGCAGCCTTATGGATGTCACAAACAAGTTTTTACAACAACAAATCCAACCACCAAAACTCACAAAGAATCCACCCAAAAGTTGCGCTAGGCTAAGTAGATTAATGTGGCAAATTCTTCACAACTTTTGACGGTTGAAAAGTAAGTTATGAATGAAAAAGTGTTAGGGTTTATGCAACCCTAATGGCTGTAGATGAAGTTTTATAACAACAAGAAGAATTAATTGAGTAAATATGATGCCCTAGTGGCTAAACCAAGCATATGTAGCAAATAATTGATTCAAACTTAAACAACCTCCAAATCATGAAAATTCACGTTATCCATTGCAATATTTGATTTCTACAATGAAATTATACTAGTTACTTTATCTATTGGGTTGTGGAGTCAAGTAAATAAAGAGCTAAACAATGCTATATCCTTGGGGGTGTAAACCCTCTTACTCCCCAAGGAAAGAAAATGCTAAGATAAGAGATATTAGGAGGGTGTAAACCCCTTTACTTCTCCTAATAAAACCTTGTGCAACAAATAACTTCTAGACAAAAATGATAGTTAAGGTGGGGTTGTAAATCCTTATACTCCCCAAGAAATATAGTAAATCAAACCTGTAACTTAGCAATGAATCATCAAAAAGATAAATCCTTACCTAGTCCAAGAAAATGACATGATAAACCTCCTTCTACCAAGATAAATCTACCACAAATGCCAAAGAAAAGCTCCAAGAGAGGTAGCGCACTACTTATTCCACCAATAGCATAAAGAAACCAAGACAAGATCAAAAGAGAGAAGAGGTTTCCCAAGGAGGGCACAAATTTTAGCCAAATACTTCTCACAATGGGAGAGTTATGTTATGAAATGAGATTCACATGATCTCTATTTATACAAAAATTTTAAAACATAGTTTATCCACTTAATTAGGGTAAAACATAAGATAAAGGATCAACAACCCTTAACTTTCCCCTTTACACAAATAATTATATTGAATTTACACTTTCTCACATTAGAAACCCTAAAACAAGATGATGTCACCCTTTTAGGGAGACACTTTCCAAGTCATAAGAGGAGAAAGTGGAGGTCGTTGGGGCTCTTAAAACGTCCTCATGCACCAAGGTCAATCCATGCCTCCTCCGGTCAAATCATGCCAAGTGTCAATGAACAACAACTCAATCACCACCAACCCTATCCCTAGGTGACGTCAAGCCCCAAAGAGTGACATTTTTCCTCTCCTAGGCAATGTCCTCCAAGGTGTCTTCTAGGCCCCTCCGAAGGCAATTCATCATGATCCGACATGTGGGCCCTTAGCATCCAACCTGTGGGCTTCAATCCCCATGGAAGCCCAAGCTAGGCTTGTTCCTCCAAAACTGTCCACCAACAAGGTCCTGCAAAACAAATGGGTACACCCTCCAAAGATCTCAAGCCAAAATATCATGGTGAGTGAAAACTACATATAATAAAAAATTCATCTAGAAATGTGCATCAAAACTACCTTATCAAATTAAACAAATTCTCAAAGACCCTATACAATTGACCATGTTTAGCTATGGGAGAGGTGTCATAAAAGTCCTATTGGGTAGATGAAAACCCTCAAGTAAGGGATGTTCCCAAGGATTCCCCTTCAAATTCATGTAGTGTATGATGATGTGGATAGGGGTTTAGACTTCATAGGTCAATGAGTTTCATCACATAGAAGGTCTCATATTGTCTCATATATGGGTGCCTTTGTAGAGGGTGTGTTGCACCTTCGTTTTCAATGCATCCTTTTTCCAAGCCCATTCATTGCCTTTAATTATTTTTGGATGTTTCCAGGTTGAATCCAAGGTGGGGCTTATACCTAAGCAATAAAAAATGTGCCCACCTTGAGTCTACCTTGGTCACATCATGCTTCCCCAAGTTGGGAACACGTGTGGGGATTCTACCTAAGAATTAAAAACAATGCCACAAATGCTGCTCCCTGGTTGGCATTTGTTATTAATTATTCTTTCATGGCTCCCATCATTTTTTATGAGAGACGTTTCATTGTCCTCGAGATCCTTGGGTGAGCATTTAGAAGGTTAATGGTTTGGATTTTATCTTTTTCTAGCTACTAGCCTCTGGGCCTTCAACCCCTTCTTCCCATGAAAGGAGGTACATGCCCTTCTTGGGTCACTAAAGCCAAAGGGCCTAGAAGAGGGAAATGTGATGGGAATGTGATGAGTGGAAAGTTATAAGTATAATTGAAAATGGTACGATGACCCCTCAAGGGACGCCAAGTTACACCCCTTCCCCAAAAGTTGGCCACTTACTAGGAAATCGATGACACCCGCCAAGGTGAAACAAGGTCAAAATAATAATGTCCAAGTAGGTTTTGTATAATCAAAATCCACTTCAATACAAAATTCTTAAATTCCTCAAATATTAGGGTGATTACCTGCCACAATACATGATTTGTACCACATGGAGAAAGACCCATGTGCCTTACATAAGCTAGTTGGTGTGGTGGATGCACTGACGATGAATCAAACTTTGGTGATAGAGTGGCATTCTATATTTTCAAGTGGACAGTGCTAGTCATGTGGTCTCCTGAAACTCCATGTCTACAACCTGAGGGCCTCAAGAAATCATCTCCTTAGTTATCCCACAAAATGGGGATAACATCTGGCTTGTACTTGGGGACATGTGCTCGTCATAGAGTGCATGAGAACCACAACATCTCCTGGTAGACCTATGCCTACACACACTAAGACATCCAACTCGTCAATAGTAGGATGGATTCGCTCATCCTTTGTCCATATATATAAAAAATCCAAAAAATGAAACTGATCTAAAAAATAATGTTTTTAGCATTTTTTTCAAAAAATTCTAAACTAAGCATGAAATCAATATCCAAGTAGAGAAAAATGAAATATGAAATACATCTAAACTAACATGAGCAATAAATATGAAAATGAAAAGAAATCAATATGACCTAACTACTTACCTAGGCCCTGGGCCTTGAAGAAGTCAAGTGATTTGAACATAAGGTCGGAGAAGAGACCCATCCACTGGTAATGACATCTTTCTCCCATCCAAACCTGTCGAATAATACTTTTCTTTGTCAGACTTCTTCTTGATGATGTAAGGGCCAAGCCATGAAATGTAATCATTCTGGGCATACTTGAGCTTGCCCTTTATTTTTTCCCACATGAGCGCAAGACTTCATTCACTGTAATTGATGTAAGGTACATTCTCGATGTATGGATAAGAAGGAGGTTCTGTGTTAATTTCCCTTTTGATGGCTTCATCACGTTCTTTATCTTCTTTCTTTAATATTTGGATAGACCCTGGTTATTTCCCTTGGAACTTTGCAAGTTTGTCTTTTTATTTGTTTTTCCTTGGAAGGAGTACGTCTATGGAGTGTTCTTGCATAAAGGAAAGTCCCATGGATTGTACTCAATGGCATCTGGGACTTCATCGAACTCATCTTCACTTGTGTAGTCAAGATCACTGGGATCTGTCACATGCTTGTTATGTCTATCTCGACTATATAATACCTCAAAAGTGCCATCTTCCATGGGGATGTGTGCATGGGTAAGGGCCATGGTATTGAAACCCCCAAGGGAAGTATGCCAACTTCTTGAAAAGAACATCCCCCAAGCATCCATAACTTCGACCACCACTATGTTCATGAGGAGGCTGATATGTGGAAAATCAATAAAAAAGACCTCAACGTCCTCACACAACCCATAAACCTTGACCCTTTTAGAATCAATGCTACATATGTTTCCATAGGGTCGAGTTGTCTTCAAACCAAGTTGTTCCATTACATTCAATGACATGACATTCATGAAGGCCCTATAATATAGCATATAGTTGTTCAAGAGGAGGCCATTCATGCCTAATGAAAGATAGAAATAAGGACTATTGTCGTTTTTCTGATCAAGATACATAGTGTTCAAAATGATCGTAGGGTCTTCCTTCTCAGTTGGTACCTATAAAAAATTAGAAACTTCCCTTCTTATAGAAGGGATCTTGCACATCTCTATCATCGGGACCGTCATATTCAACTTTCCAAACATGGCTGCAAAATCTATATTCAATTGGATCTCACATGTGGGAGTTGGCTTAGGAAGAAACTCATGTATTGGAGGTGGAGGTGGTGGGACCATCTTCTCTATAGATGGAGGAGGAATGGAAGGCTATGATGGAGGTGCTGAAGCTTTATTTCTTCTAGTGTACTTAAAATATTCCCTCTTCCTTAGCTCCTTCTTTTGATCGTCTGTCAACTAATTCAAGGCTCAAAGTCTCCCTTCTATTTCTCCCTATCTTATGGATTCGTCAATATGTTCCTGTGTGACTTATTAATTTTGGAGAGTACAGATCATATCCATGAAGTTCATACTATCAGAAAAATCCTCATCTCGTTGGGGACACTCATATTCTTTGTGAGGCTCTTGGCATGGAATACACCAAGCTGCTTGTTTTATTTCAACCATCCCAACATGTTTCAAATTATCAAGGGCTTTTGCCTCTTGTTGAGGCCTTGGTTTCCAACCCGTGGCATCTCTCTGATGTATGATAAACTGAGGTTTGGAGCTAGATTGATTTCTTTCCACATTAGTCAAACAACCCATGATCTGATTCTGTGCTTAAACAAATTGAGTACTCATCTCATCTATCTTCTGAGTTAAGAGGGAAATCGAATCATGAGCACTGCTATTGGAAGATTTAGTCTTTTCTTCTTCCTTGACACGAGGATACTGAAAAGGATCTACCTTTGATTCAAGGAGATTTTCTTCAATCTTTGCACTGTACTCTTTGGCTTCTGCCAAAGAAGTGGGATTTTTGTCCTTCAAAATAAAATGAAACTGCCCATCAAATGCATTCACATATTGGAGACGAACTGTTGCAGTGGTAGGACGACAATCTGTTAGGATCTCACTGTATAATTTTTTGAATCTGGTGTCAAACTCGATCACTGTCTCATTCTCCTTTTTCTTTATCTTATTGAATTGAGCTACAAGCATCCCACTGTCTTTTTTCATTGTCCACCTACTCTTAAATAACTTGGAAAAGTATTCATAAGATGTGATGTGATTATCCAGAAGGCCCCTGAACCATATGAGATGTTATTCAATCAATGATGAAACCAATAGCCTCATGGCTAGATCCCCATGCTTGATTTCTACATTATCCATGTTCCAACCTATGGTGTAGATATGATCTTCAAAAATCACTACACTATTTCCTGGGAACTTTGGAAACCACTTGTTTGATTCTTTTGGCATTGTGTTGGGGTATCCAGGGATGTGGCCATATTAAAGGGTTTGTAGAGGCCCTTTTCCCAAGGGTGATCCATTGGAGCAAGGGGAAGGGTACCGTGGAAAATGGTTTTGACAACGAGAGACTTGAGGGGAGGCCTTCTTTGGTAGACCTTAGAATGTTTGAACCTCCCTAGGGGAAAAGGCTTAGAGGAAGAAGGGTTCTACGAAGGTGGAGTTGCTAGGTGAGCTTCAAGAAGATCTCATCATCAGTGAAAAGGGAACACCCTTTAGGTGGAGTCGCTAGGCAGGCTAGGGAAAATGATTTGGGATAGCTTACCAAAGTGTCGTTAGGGTTAGGAAGAGGATTACAAATACTCCCCAATAACAACGCAAAAAATTTATCACAAAAGTTTTAGGTTGGGAAAATCCTAACCCACCCACCAAATGGAAACAACTTAGAGAACACCTACCCACTGTCACCTTAGGCATGTATTCCCGTCACTTTAGAGATGATAGAATCACCTCAAGGGGGGGATACCGGTGACCGTGGGGGAAATGAGATGGAAAGTGAAGAGATGAAGGAAAGTCCCTTTATAGGCCAAGATAAAGTATGCATAAAGGCTTGGGAAAGAGTCTGGATGGTAGCCAATGGTTTCCAAGAGATAAGAATACCTGCAAAGAATGTTGTACCTTCCCAAGACACAAGAACAATATCAGCATATATGTATAATGTTATATGGACAAGAAAGTTAATCTTGCTGTCCCTAATTTCAGAAGTAAACAAAAATGTATATCAGAAAAGAGATAAGTATTAAATCTTCTAAACAATTTCTAAAAATCCAACAAATGATGCTAGAGATAAGTTAGTTAAACACTAGTGATACTCAAGAATGAAAGCACAAGACTTTAGCAATGAAACAAGGTTGTAATAAAAAGTATTTGCAGAGATATTTTGCAGCCTTATGGCTGTAAAAAACAAGTTTTTACAACAACAAATCCAACCACCAAAACTCACAAAGAATCCACCCAAAAGTTGCGCTAGGCTAAGTAGATTAATGTAGAAAACTCTTAGCAACTTTTGACGGTTGAAAAGTAAGTTATGAATGAAAAAGTGTTAGGGTTTCTAGATCCCTAATGGCTATAGATGAAGTTTTATAACAGAAGAAATAAGTACTTGAGTAAATATGACGCCCTAGTGGCTCAACCAAGCACATGTAGCAAAGAATTGATTCCAACTTAAACAACCTCCAAATCACGAAAATTCACATTATCCAATGCAAGATTTTATTTCTCCAATGCAAGTATACTAGTGCCTTTAGCTATTGGGTTGTGGAGTCAAGTAAATAAAGAGATAAAAAATTATATATCCTTGGGGGTGTAAACCCTCTTACTCTCCAAGGCAAGCAAATGCTAATATAGGAGATACTAGGAGGGTGTAAACCCTTTTACTTCTCCTAGTAAAACCTTGTACAACAAATAATGTCTAGACAAAAATTATAGATAACGACGGGGTTGTAAATCCTTATACTCCCCAAGAAATCTAGCAAATCAAACTTGTAACTAAGCAATGAAGCATCAACAAGATAAGTCCTTACCTAGTCCAAGAAAATGACAAGATAAACCTCCTTCTACCAAGATAAATCCACCACACATGCCAAATAAAATCTCCAAGAGAGGTAGCACACTACTTCTTCCACCAATAGCATAAAGAAACCAAGACATGAGAAAAAGAGAGAAGAAGTTTCCTAAGGAGGGCGCAAATTTCATCCAAATACTTCTAACAATGGGAGAGTTATGTTATGAAATGAGATTCACATGATCTCTATTTATACAAAACGTTTAAAACACAATTTGTCCATTTAATTAGGGTAAAACATAAGATAAGGGTCAACAACCTTTATCTTACACATTTACACAAATAATAATATTCAATTTACACTTTTTCACATTAGAAACCCTAAAACAATATGACGTCACCCTGTTAGGGAGACGTTCTGACACTTTCCAAGTAGTTGGAGGAGAAAGTGGAGGTCGTTGGGGCTCCTAGAGCCTCCTCATGCACCAAGTTCAATCCATGCCTCCTTCAGTCAAATCATTCCAAGTGTCAATGAACAACAACTCCATCGCCACCTACCCTAGCCCTAGGTGACGTTAAGCCCCAGAGAGTGACATTTTCCCCTCCTAGGCAAGTCGTTTGGCATGTGAGGGCTAGGAAATGTCCTCCAAGGTGTCTTTTAGGCCTCTAAAGGAAATTCATCATGATCCGACATGTGGGCCCCTGACATCCAACCTGTGGGATTCAAGCCCCATGGAAGCCCAATCTAGGCTTGTTCCTCCAAAACTGTCCAACAAACAACGTCCTGCAAAATAAATGGGTACGCCCTCCAAAGATCTCAATTCCAAATATCATGGTGAGTGAAAACCAAATCTAATAAACAAGGCATCTAAAAATGTGCATCAAAACTACCTCATCAAATTAAACAAATTCTCAAAGACCCTATACAATTGGCCAAGTTTAGGTATTGGAGGGGATGCTCCTTCAAAGTCATGTAGTTGATGATAAGGTGGATAGGGGTTTAGACTTCATAGGTGAATGAGTTTCATGACATACAAGGCATCATATTGTCTCATCTATGGGTGCCTTTGTAGAGGGTGTGTTGCACCTTCGTTTTCAATGCATCCTTTTTCCAATCCCATTCATTGCCTTTAATTCTTTTTGGATGTTTCCAGTTTGAAGCCAAGGTGGGGCTTCTACCAAAAAAATAAAAATTGTTCCCACCTTGACTCTACCCTGGTCACATCATGCTTCCCCAAGTTGGGAACATGTGTGGGGCTTCTACCTAAGAATTAAAAATAGTTCCCACACATGCCCCTCCTTGGTTGACATTTGTTATTAGTTATTGTTTCATGGGTCCCATCAATTTTTATGAGAGACATTTCATTGTCCTCGGGATCCCTAGGCGAGCATCTAGAAGGTTAATGGTTTGGATTTTTATCTTTTTCCAACTATAGGCCTTTGGGCCTTCAGCCTCTTCTTCCCATGAAATGAGGTACTTACCCTTCTCGGGTCACTAAATCCAAAGGGCCTAGAAGAGGGCAATGTGATGGGAATATTATGAGCGAAAAGTGATAAGTATGATCAGAAATGGTATGGTGACCCCTCAAGGGACCCCAAGTTACACCCCTTCCCCAAAAGTTGGCCACTTACTAGGAAATTGATGACATTGACCAAGGTGAAACATGGTCAAAAAAATAATGTCCAAGCAGACGTTCTATAATCAAAAGAAGATTCAATACAACATGCTTAAATGCCTCAAATATTAGGGTGATTACCTGCCACAATACCTGACTTGTGCCACATAGAGAAATACCCATGTGCCTTACAAAATCTAGTTGGTGTGGTGGATGCACCAATGATGAATGGAACTGTGGTGATAAAGTGGGCTTCCATATGTGCAAGTGGAAACTGCTAGTCACGTGGTCACTCGACACTCCATGTCTGCAACATGAGGGCCTCGAGACATCAAATCCTTATTTATCCCACAAAATGGGGATAACAAGACCTAAATACCTAATGGATTTGTAAAAAATATAGACTTAACAAAAGGCAAGGTGGTTGATTGCTTCTTCCAATGTTACTTTAGCCAAGTCTGAGTCCAATTTGACAATTTCGACATCCTCCGAAAGCTGGTGCACTATTTCATCTTCCCTTGGTCCCCCACTGTTTGAATTTATACCCCACACCTAATTGGATTCTCCATACTGCTCACCCTTAGTCAAATTCATGACCATGTTACATTCAACCTATAGCATTGTAATCTAATGATTTAATTGAACCAAAGTGCCATAATTGTAGCAATTTGGGTAGTGACTTGTTGATCCTGCTCATGGATTTTTCTTGTATCTTAAAGGATTGAGCTTATATTACCCGAAATAGCATCTTTGTGGCCTCTTAATTCCCACAAGATCTCCTGCAACTCCCTATAATCCATCTATGCAATGTAATAGTCCAAGATCAAATACACACTTAAATTCCCAATACTACCTACAATGTCTTGCCTTTGTTTCTCAATTATAGCCCTTGAAGCCCATGACAAGTTCTAGCTAGACTCTGCATGATCCATAAAAACACCACACACAGACTCTTTCTGAAATAAATAGAGGATACCATAGTAAGTCTGAAGGTGAACAATTGGGGCCTAAAGGGCACCATATAAAAAAGCCACTAAAAAATGAAAAGGAACATTGTTAATTACTTCCACAACTAGAGAACCCCCAAACAATATTGACCAAGGTTAGAATCAAAGGAGCACTCACCCAAAAGAACAAGAGTTTTCAAAGAGAAACTAAATTTAAACAAATTTAGAACATGTTCCCCTCAATAAGATACTAAAACCGAGGTGAAACCCCCTGAACTGAAGCTTGAGACAAACCCAATTACTACACTTATTTCAGAGAAAATGGAACACAAGGGTAGGAAAGGGTGGAATATTAATAATGTTCCAGAAGAGAATCAAAACCATGCACACAAGTCAAATCCAAATATCAATACTCACCAAACCAAATTTTGGACCTGCAAGCTAGAACCTCTGCACAAGAAAGCCAAACCACATCGCCATAATCCCACAATATTGAGGAGAATTACCTCCCATGGATTCAAATTCATGTGGAGCTAGGTGTTTAGGAATGTGAGAAGATGGGAGGAGTCTCTTCTCATAACACACACTGCCATACAAAGAACTTGCCTTACGTTTTTCTATGTGCCTTCTTAAATTCTTGATACGTGCCATTTCCTCCATGAAAATATTAAGGGATATGTTGATTGTATAACTTGGCATTGATAACAATGTCTCCCACTTTTAAAGAAGTGGCTTGAGTAGCATAATCATGTGCTAAAGAGTTATTCTCCCTTAGAGCATGAAAGAAATTAACATCGGAGATTTTTTTTGATTCTTGCTTTGCCCATTCTAACACTGATGACAAAAGAGTGTCAACTAGGATGGTATTCAAGACCATATGTCTTATAGCATTATTTGAGTCCCAAACCACATTAAAATTTTCAATGCGAGAGTTGATGATAATATTCAAGCCTTTCAATAATGCACATGCTTCAACTTGATTATTGGTTAATGTACTGAGACCCCGAGTTAATGAAACTTCTATTATTCCTCCAATGTTTATATTAACCCCTCCCACACCTGCCAACCCAGATGAAAAAATATTAATTCTTAATAGATTCAAAGTTAAGATGGATCTAGGCTTGTTTATATATATATTTTAAAGTCAGAAAAAACCTACAACAAGATCACCATGTGTAGACAACCTAACCACTCACTGATGGTCCATAAAAGAGTAGACTTCAAGATACCTCTGGGTATTGAGCAATCATAAGTAGTGTTACATCATATACCATGACCATAAGGTGGTTTCATCCTACCATAGTCTTCCATGGAAGGTCAATATCTTGAAATGGAAGGCCAACATCTTTAAATGGAATCGTTGAGGCTACCTGCCTTACGGTCATGTGATTCCAAAATTTGTTTGCCTTAGCCCCATAAATGAAGCCATGGTTGCTAACATATATCCATACATATATATCTTAATTAATGTTCACTGTGTGTGTGTGTGTGTAACATACACACGTTACAGTCTCATCTATATTGAGATCTTGATGCAACAAAGAAAGGTTCTGCTCCATAGATTGTCTGGCATTTTTGTTCAGAGAAATTCGGGGTTTCTCAAGTGAATGTAGTTTAGATTCCCTCAAGGGAATGTAATTCATCTTTTCTCATGTTTTTTCAATGTTCAAGCGCTGGCATCATGCTCTTTCTAATCAGTGGAAATCATCCTAAAAACATGGGCATGATTCATTGTGTTCTGGAATGTTCCTAGGGTGAGCATCATTGACGTTATTCCCTATTTCATAAATTATTTCATGTAAGAGAATATTTGAATACCATAGTGGTGATGGCGTGGAGGTTGGTTAATGAGGTTAGCAACGTGGAGTTTTCGTTGAGGTCAAATTAGATTTTCCTACCTTAATTTCATTTTTGTGCATACTTCACTAGGTTGACGAGCTTGTTGAGATTTGGGGACCTTGGAAAGTGGTCCCCTTGTGTTTGTGAGTCTCTAAATAGAAAGGGGGAGAATATTACCCTTATACCTTTACTTTATGATCTAATTTGACTTTGACTTAATCACTTAAGTCATAAAGTGAAATTTGTCACTTAAGTCATAAAGTGACAATTAATTCAGAAAGTGGGTGAATTAATAGACATAAAACAAACTATGGAAACTTAAGTAAAGTGGGTTTGTAAGTGAGATTTATGAGAAGTGATCTCACCCATTGATTAGACTTGGGATAGATGTGATGTAGGCCCTTGATATTTTAGGTTTGGCCAAAGAAAGGCTAAATGAAGCAAAATGGTAAGGATGCGACTCATTCTTCACTTGAGAGAGTTGAGCGAGGTGAGGAAGAGAGCAAGTGCGTTGGAGAAGAAGAAGGGCACACTTCTTGAGAGGAGAAGGGCACATGAGGGTTTAAGTGTGCACTCTAATGCATAGAGGGGTGCAATAAAGCTAAGGGTGCATCCATGGTGAGAATCTAAGGGGCACAACAGAAAGGAAGCAAGCTATAAGTGGTGAGGGGCACATATTGAGTAGAGAGGCGCTTGTATGCACTTCAGGGCGCACTTGTAGAGGAGTGGGTGCGCATATAATCTTGAGAAGATATGAGGGCGTATCCATGTAACAAGTGATGGCGCACTTGGGGATTCAAAAAGGGAGCCAAGGACAATGGACACATCTTCAAGGGTGCAATTTTCCAAGCTAGCAGGAACAAAAAACAAGGGGAACAAATGCTAAGGTATAGGGGCACAACCAAGGAAAATGGGTGCACATTCCAAGGAAAATGGGCGCTACTATCAAGGGACTCCATTACAAGCTTGAGGATAATCTTATGTTGTAACATGTTCCTTGTGTATTTTCATATTGTAGCATTTTCTTTTCAGATCTCCATATATATATATATATATATCTTACTGGTTTTCCCCATGGGGGTTTTTCCAAGGTCATGTTGACCAAAAACTACATGTGTTCATTTGTCATGTTTTCTTATTATTTTCAGTGGTAGGTTGTTAAAGATCCTAGAGGTGTGTTTTATGTTTAATGCATGTTATTGAAGGCTAACTTGGACAACAAAACCATCCATAATTTATCCTTATGACAAGAGGAATTAAAGAGCATCAAACCAAATATTTGTGGGCAGATTTTGAGAGGGCAAATTCCAGATTTAGTGGGCCGTTTTGAACAACAAGAGGGATGTCCTAAAACAACAAGTAAAACAGTTTGAAAGTACCCGAAACATAGTGCCCAACAAGAGGTCAAATGACACGCCTGTTGGGTAGCCCATAGAACCTCATAAAATCTTCAGAGCTTATTGATCTTATGTTAATATACATGAAGACATTCATGTACACTCCACCATGTGACATGCCAAAATTCATTAATTATTCCATTAAGCTCAATAGTATTATACATCACTACCTCACCACAATCAGTTCTCAAGAGAATATTTGAATTACACACTCAATACAACAACAAATCTATTTACGATCTAACAACATTCACTCATAAATAGAATATGACTATAGATGTATACAACTAGTCTTCACAAACTAGAGTACTCACTCTAGACAATATATCATATGAAAGAAACATGCAAACTAGCACTAGATTCACACACATTCTAACAATGTATATTGAGGATAGTGCTCAAGGAAACCGAGTTTAATCTTGCATTAAAAGTTTAATGTTGGTAAGCATTTAGTGAGTATACCCGCCACATTATTTTATGTAGAACGATATTCCATATATGCCTCCTTGTTGATCAAGCCTTAGATGAAATGACACCTTGTCTCTATTTGTTTAGAATTGTGATGAGACACAAACTGTTTATAACTTAAATAAAAGATTGATTATCACAATAAAGAAGAGTAGGAGTCTTTTCCATAACTCCCAACTCAAGAAGTAACTTCTTCAACCATATTCCTCACAAATTACAATAGAAACAATGTCCATGTATTCAACCTCAGTGGATGACAAAGAAACAAAAGCCTACCACTCACTACTCCAATATATCATTCATGATCCTAATGAGAAATAATACCCTGCATTGGAGCTTCTAAAGTTTTCAACTCTTGCTCAATTAATATCTACAAATCCATACAAGTAAATTCCTTTCCCTTCTCATAACTAAGGACATACAAAATTGTCCCACTCAAATATCAAAGGGCTCTTTACCAACTCATAAATGAACCTCTTTAGGCTTCACCGTGCATTGGCTTAAGATATTCAATGCATCTAATAACTTAGGACACGTATTACACAAGTAAAGAAGACTACAAATCAATTGATGACATATGTTGGCATCCACACGTTTACTTGGGTCATCCTTTCACAATTTCACACAAGGATCCATGGGTGTAGAATTAAGTTTGCAACCTTCCATTCTAAACTTCTTCAAAGTCTCCATAGCATACTTGGCATGAGTTAAAATAAGTTTATTTTTGCCTTGCCACACCTCTAAACCAAGACAACAATTAAAAACAGCCAAATATTTCATCTCAAATTCATGCAACAACTAATTATTCAACCAATGAATCAAATCATCATCATTAAAAATTACAAGGAAATCATCCACAAATAAACCAACAAGCACAATGCTATCCCCATCACATAGAAAATATAGATTAACATTAACAAAGGATTTTTTTATGCATTTTTCATGGAATCACTCATCAATTCAAGTGTACCATGCAATACAAGGAGCCTTATTAAGGCCACATAAGTAATTCAACTTGAACACAATATCCTCCTTACTAGCAACCTAAAAATCTTGTGGTTGTCTTATGTAGACTTCATCTTTCAT
Source organism: Picea engelmannii (assembly GCA_009831015.1). Taxonomy (NCBI): domain Eukaryota; kingdom Viridiplantae; phylum Streptophyta; class Pinopsida; order Pinales; family Pinaceae; genus Picea; species Picea engelmannii. Next base: position 34,471 of record ML831155.1, read on the forward strand.
AACACACTTTAGAAAGAAAGTTTTCACATACATTTGGAGAATAATCTAATCATAACAAGAAGCCAAGGAAATAACAGATCTATTGGTAGTATATTTTACAATTGGAGCATAGGTATCATCATAGTTAATATATATCTATTGACTAAAACTTTTCACAAAAACAATGCTTTATACTTTTCAATGAAACAATCAAAATTATGTTTCAAGTTCAAAATCCATTTACTACCAATCACAATATTCCCTAAGGAAAATGGATCAAATCACACACACATCATTCCTCATGATGCTATCATATTCTTCTTGCATGGCTTCAAATTGATGCTTCATTAAAAATCTTGGGATCATAATCAACAAAAGGTACTCATCAAAGTAAAAAATTTGCTTAATACATGTTATTTAAAACTATAGTTTTAGTAGACCTCTTAGGAGGCATTTGGAACTCTCATTTTTCCCTCAAGATTCAACTTTGACCTTTCAACATGTTTCTTAGCCTATAGAGGTCTCTACCCAGTAGTATTTTGATGATCTTTGTGTTCACTACCACTCACCTTATCAAATCCCTTATGTTTCATGCAAGTTATCCCCATTTTGATAAATAAGGAGATGATGTATCGAGACCCTCATGTTGCAAGCATGGAGTGCCAAGAGACCACATGACTAGAAATGTCCACGTGCACATATGTAATCCATTTCTATCACCACACGTCAATCCATCGTCAGAGAATCCACCACACCAACTAGCTTTTGGAAAGCATTTGGGTCTTGCTCCGTGCAATACAAGTCAGTTATTGTGGCAGGTAATCACTCTAATATTTGAGGCATTTAAGCATGTTTTATTGAAGTTTATTTTGATTATAGAACATCTGCTTGGAAATTATGCTTTTGACCCTGTTTCACCTTGGCGAGTGTCATCAATTTCCTAGTAAGTGTCCAACTTTTGGGGAAGGCGTGTAACTGGGGGTCCCTTGAAGGGTCATCGTACCATTCCCGTCCATAGTTATCACTTTCTGATCATTGCTTTCCCATCACATTTCCCTCTTCTAGGCCCTTTGGCTTTAGTGACCCAAGAAGGGCATGCACCTCATCTCATGGGAAAAATGGGTTGAAGGCCCAAAGGTTTATAGATGGAAAAATATAAAATCCAAACCATTAACCTTCTAGATGCTTTCCCATGGATCTCAAGGAAAATTAAAAGCCTCTCATAAAAAATTGATGGGACCCATGAAAGAATAAATAATAAAAAAATCCAACTAGGGAGGGGCATGTGTGGGCACTGTTTTTAATGCTTAGGTAGAATCCCCACACATGTTCCCACCTTGGGGAATCATAACGTGACCAAGGTAGAGTCAAGGTGGGCACAATTTTTATTGCTTATGTAGAATCCCCACCTTGGCTTAACCTGGAAACATCCTAAAAGAATTGAAGGCAATGAATGGGCTCAGAAAACAGATGCACTGAAAACGAAGGTGCAACACACCCTCTACAAAGGCACCCACATATGAGAGAATATGAGCCCTTGTATGTCATGAAACCCATTGACCTATGAAGTCTAAACCCCTATCCACCTCATCATCCACTACATGACCTTGAAGGGGCATCCTTGAAGCATCCCCTACTTGAGGGTTTTGGTCTACCCAATAGGAATTTTATGACACCCCTCACATACCTAAACTTGGTCAATCGTATAGGGTCTTTGTTGGCACAGGGGCAGACCCAGGTTTCAACACTACAAAAATGCACCAACAAAACCCTAACTACCAACCCTTTCGACAACACCTATGAAGAAGATGAAGTCTCACCCGAGGTAGAGGTAGGGTTGGTTGCAAGAATTAGGTGTCTGCAACCTTAGCTGGGACATAGATCTATGATTATAATACTTGATAGATCATTTAGCACTGTTAGTTCATCATTATTTAACCAATATCTACTCTACAGAGAAAATAGAGCATTGAAACATTCACCCTAATCTAATGTATCTAATCACTTAGCATAAAGAAATAGATTAGATCTAACAGATTCGAGCACTAAGCAAGTTCACATAGGTCAGATCTAGCATCCAGGGTCATCATAAGCACAAAGCATAAACAAATCTATCTATCTATATCAAAGCACTTAACAAGTAACGACATAAACACATCAGAACATCGCACATAGCATAATAACATAGTATTTATGTGGTTCACCCCCACCCTGGGGATACGTCCACCAACTCTTCTTATTTATTATCTTCAATCAGTCATCTACATGCATAGAGCCACAAAAACCCTACTTTGCATAGGACAAGAGATCTATGCACACCTCACCAGATCCTCCTTCCCTAAGCTAGGTCTAGCACAAATCCTTTCACTGTCTGTTATAACCACTTGCACTTAGCTCTACAAGTTTCTCACAATATGCATAGAGCATCTACAAACCGTACTTGCACTTATAACTTAGCTTATCATCCAGGCTACTTATGTCACCTAGCTACTTATTTATACTTTACAAAATAGGCCTAAACATGGGTAAACCCATGGGCCAACATCCCATACCCATTACATAATCCCAAATCCCAAAAAGGACCCAAAAAGGGACCGAGATCCTGTGATCTCTGCTTCGTTTTGCACTCCGTCTTCGATAGGTTGTCGAAGTCCCAAAATAGGTCAAACTTGACCAAGGATCTCCCAAAACTTGGTCAAGGGCCAACATGCCCCCAACACTCACATGTGATTCGTCCCGAGTCACTCTGGTTTGACTAGTTCTGCTTCGAATGCCTCGAGCTTGGCTCGAGCTGCTTTGACTTGCTGCTGTGCTATGACCTCTTGTTAAGAAAACTCTTGGATGACTGCATCATTGATAGGTCCCTCTAGACGTTGTTCACTTGTAGTGAAAACTTTCTCTAGCTCTGCTTCTTGGCCTTCTACCTCTGTAAACAATTGATAGGCCTTATCTTGTATAGGTTGGATCCTTTGAGTTACTTCCATAACTATGCTCTGGACAATGTGGATCTGCTGTTGGGTGGTCCACTTCTCTTGGGATTGCTCCATTCTTTCCATAACTGACAGGGGCTTTAACTATGATTGTATCTTTTCGGCTTGATACTTCGCCTCTTGGAGCTGCGACTCCAGTGCCTTCAATTCTGGGTTCTCCATGAGTTGTTCATAGGTTTGGGCACTGTGACCAATGAGTTTCTTACATTCCAGGGTAAGAGCCTTTATTATTTCAACTGCACTCTGGGTGGTTGCTTCTTTTGGTCTCTTACATATTGTGGGGTCTCAGGTACAATGTGTAGCTCCAAATCTGCTATGCATTGTTGTAGCTGTTGGATGGCTTCTGTGAGCTGGTTCACTTGCTATGTAACTCGGTGTTCTGCATTGATTTCTAAGACTGTCACAGAGCGAAGTGCTCTATTGACCGCTTCTTTTACTTCAAGTTGCTCTGCGAGCAACTTATCATTTTCTTATTGTAGCTGTGCTTTTTCTTCATCAAAATTTTCTTGGAGAGCAAGATTTTCCTGTTCTACAACACTGTGTTGCTCTACGAGTACTCCTTGTACTTAAGTCAAATCCTGGGTGGCTTGCTCTGCTTCTTCATGTTCTCATCGAAGGCGAGCTTCGACTGTATCGGCTAGGTGGTGGAGTTGGGTTGGCTCATCTCCCAATTCTGGTTCTCCCGACGCAGTGGAGACTATCGACTGGACTGTAGGGCCTGCTGTACCCCTTTGATTTCAATCTCAATTTGATCATACATCTCTTCTTGCTTTGCTTCTTGTTTCTCTACTATTTCAAGCGAAGCATCTTGCAGGGCTACTATGAGGAAGTTGAAGTCATCAGAGGTGAGGACAGTCTACATCTTGGTCATGGTGGCCTTTGATTTCTTTTGGGAGGAAGGTTTCGGAGGCAAACCTTTCCTCTTATTCAGGGGATCATCCTTGTCTCCTTGCTTCTGTTCGACTTATTTGTCATCTAACTCTTCACCATCACCTCCTTTCTCTGGTGATATGGAAGCAATCTTCACGGATGCACTGTCTAATCCTTGGACCTCTTCGGTATTCTTTGTCCTGCTAGGTCCGGGTGTATCCTGCACTATTTCTGGGCTGTCGATGTCGGATATCTCCGCAGGGTTTTATAGAATAAGGAGGTCCACTAACCAATCCTTAGTGATCTCCTCCAAGTCCTCCTCCGTCAGCTTATAGTAGGATTGAAGCTATTTCTTGTGTTCATCAGCGAGCGCTGTGATGTAAATAAAATGACGATCTGTGCTGAACTTCATCAAAGGCCTAAACCAGTGTAGAGTGTTTGGATTCATGTGAGGCTCAAACTGTATGGATATCTTTAGCTGATTGTAGTAGGCATGGAAAACAACATTTGATTGCCACTGTTTATTCATATCACTTGAATACCACAGTGTATTGAACTTCACGGCCAACGGTTCAAATGGATCGATGTCCGGGAAGGTCGCACCTTCCGGTATCTCCTAGGAAATAAAAGATATAAGGATCAAGAGCCAATTGAAACAAAATTCATATCCTTGATCATGTTCTTCTCTGCAGTCGAGTTCCAACTGGTTCACCAGGTACTTTGCCCAGTTCATATGAAGGCCTTCTGTGCACTTCCCTACAGTCGACTACAAAACTGGTGACTTGGGTAGGTCGGTTCTTTTGTACTAACTTCCCTACAATCAAATGATAGGCACAACGAACTGCACCACTCTGTATAGAAGCTACCTTGTAGCCTCATTTTCCCTTCTCGACATCGCCATAAGTGTCCTTGATCTTCTGTGCTAGAGCGTGATCCATGGCTTTTCCGAGGTAAAACTCTTGTGGATCAGGTCCTTGCATACTCAAGCTCATGATCCAATTGATCAATGATGGATCAACTGTTATATGACGGTTTAACCACAAATAACCGCCATGGTAACAAGACAACAACAAATTGACACATGCATTCACCTCCTGGTGTCTTCCAAAGTGGGGAATCTTCATGACGTTCAACAGGGTGGACTGCGCGAGGTTCATATTCCACGACTGGGGGATTATCCTAGAATTCTTCCCCTTAGTTATGTTCAGGTACTTATGCAGGGCGAGCATGTTATATAATTTGCGATCTCCGAGGTTGAAGTCGCTAAACTTCAATGCTGCAATCTTATCGGTTTGCTTGAACTGCGTGTATCCCCTTCGATAGGTATGCCGTAACCAAGTTGTATTCGAAATCTTTGGGCACACTGTCTCAATTTACTATGTCTCTCAGAGGTGGAATATAGGTGGGTAATATGGTCGGGATCAATTTGGCATTCACTAGATCATCCCTGTGCTTGGTTCTCTTTTCATCTGATGGCCAAGATGGTCCGGCTCCGTGAGTAGTTGACGAAGAGGCTGGTAGTCCTCTCGTCAATGATGTTTGTACAGCTGTAGACATTAACATGACTCTTTCAGTCATGAGGTCGATCAAAACTTATTCAACAACTTTCTATGCAGTGCTCAACTCGTCCGACATACACACTCGAGGTTAACAATCTAGGGTTAGGAGGGTAACTTAGACACGGTAATGGGATAGAGAGCAAGAGTGCAATGATCACTGTGAAAAATCAAATTAGTCTGCGGGCTCAAACTCTCGGTTGGAAAAAGTGTTCTCGGTGCATGACGCGATGGGATAAATAGGTAACTCGGCAAGGGTCACTTGCAACGGGTATGAAGCCTTCATTAACTCTGTTCTGTCCGTTATGGTGCGGTCCCAATGGTCAGATGGTGAGCTGTCTGTCCATAAATGTCTTTCTACCCGTTCGAAGCGTTGGTCTAACGGTTATAAAGTACCCAACGACTATATTTCTTTGTCATGGTGAAGTTCCATGTGTCACTGTTCTGATATGACGATGAAGCTCCAATTTTGCAAATTTTCCTTCTGCGAGGTTCCCTCTGGAACCTTCTGCAACTTGTTGATCTTAACTCTCTTCTTACTTAGCTTTCTAGCCTTCTTTCCAGTGAGTTTCGTCTCGATATGCCTTTTTCCGTTCTAATTATTATCTTCTTTTGGCATAGTTACTTCGTGCTGTTGAGATTCTTTCCTAAGATTCGAGGGTGATCCTTCTTCTTTATCTGGAATAGGTACTTCAATCTTCTGTGGGTATTCTAGTTTTCTTGCAACTTCGACATCATGGTATTTGGTGTTAAATAGCTTCGATCTGTTCTTCTGTTCTTCAATCAAGTGTGCGATCCTTCTAGTCATGAATTCTTTTAAGTCTTGCTTCTTTTGCTCTAAAACTTCTTCTTCTTCTTTCCTTCTAGCCTGATCTCTTTCAATTGTGGTTTTTCCTAGTAGCATGGTAAATGGAGCACTGTCCCCAATAAATTTAATGATCTCAAAATCTTCTTCTGTCAAAGTTCCATTGGCATTCATAGGTATCCGGGTTAGCTTTCCACATAGGTTTATCATCTTTCCTTTGAATAGTCCTATTCCTACTAATGAAGGAATCATAACATGCCTCCCTATAGCTTCCCAAGTTCTCTATGTCATGATATTCACCTGTGTTTCCTCATATATAACATAGTCAATGTCGAAGTCTCCTATTCCTGCTTCAAGGCATTCTTTTTCTTTGAAGATCTCTGATAATGTGACATGTCGATGCTCATTCATGGTTTCTTTCATCTGTAGCAATACTTTCTCTCATTATTTCTGGGATTCTGTCACAATCTTAGTTTCTCGATCTTCCTTAGGGTTTTCTTGTCTCATGTTCATTTCTTCAAGCTTAACAATCATTCTAGGAAAATCCAATACTTCATGGTCAATAGCTTTGAAACAAAGACAAATAGGTCTTCTCCCAGGGCATTCCTTAGCGAGATGTCCCAGTCTTCTACAACTATAACAGAGGGTTAATCCTCTCTTTCTTTTAAATGATCCCCAACCTTTCCTGTACTGCGCGCTAGGATCATGGTAGCTAACTTGCAAACATTTCTTTCTAGGATCCTGCATACACTTATTAGTCCAAACATTCTTTCTATGCATAGGTATAACATATTTTTCACTATTCTTATGAGATCTACTCATATCAAACCTTCTTTCATCTAATAATACTGTAGTTTTTAGGCTAGGATAGAATCTATCAAACATACCTAGATCCATACTGTTGAAACAAAAAATTTCCACTTATCTTACTTCTACAGAGCACAAAGCTTTTAGATCCAAAACTTTCCAATATTCTTACCTTTATCAAAGCACAAAGATTTCAGATGTTACCTCTTTTAATCAAACAGTCTCACTTTTACTTTTATCAGAGCACAAAGCTTTCAGATCTTACCTCTTTTCTTCAAATCATACTTATTTTCCTTAGCACAGAGCTTGTCAAACTAACTAGAGTACTGTACACTAGAGAAACATATCTACAAACAGAGCTTTCACAATTTCAGGTCAGATCTTTGCATAAAGCTTCTTCTTCCTCAGTTCCCAACAATCATAGTTTGTCCTAGCAACAGAACCATTTGTTGGCATAGGGGAAGACCCAGGGTTCAACGCTACAACAACACACAAACAAAACTTAACTACTGGCCCTTTAGGAAACACCTACGAAGAAGATGAAGTCTCACCCGAGGTAGAGGTAGGGGTGGTTGCAGGAATCAGGTGTCTGCAACCTTAGCTGGGACACAAATATGTGATTATAATACTTTATAGAGAACTTAACACCATTAGTTCATCATTATTTAACCAATATCTACTCTGCAGAGAAAATAGAGCATCACAACATTCACCCTGATCTAATGTATCTAAGCACTTAGAATAAGGAAATAGATTATATCTAGCAGATTCGAGCACTAAGCAAGTTCACATAGGTCAGATCTAGCATACAAGGTCATCATAAGCACAAAGCATAAATTTTTTTATCTATCTATATCAAAGCACTTAGCAAGTAAAGACATAAACACATAATAACACCGCACATAGTAGAATAACACAATATTTACGTGGTTCACCCCCACCCCGGGGCTACGTCCACCAACTCTTCTTATTTATTAGCTTCAATCAGTCATCTACATGCATAGAGACACAAAAACCCTACTCTGCATAGGACATGAGATCTGCACGCACCTCGCCAGATCCTCCTTCCCTGAGCTAGGTCTAGCACAAAGCCTTTAACAGTCTGTTACAACCACTTACACTTAGCTCTACAAGTTTCTCACAATATGCACAGAGCATCTACAAACCATACTTGCACTTAACACTTACCATATAGGCTAGGATAATTATGTCACCTAGCTACTTATTTATACTTTACAAAATAGGCCTAAACATGGGTAAACCCATGGGCCGACATCCCATATCCATTACTGTTGAAGGAAAATCTCCCCGCGGACAGGTAGATATCCTCTTGAGAGATAGAGTCTTAACTCTTAAGACATAAGATGCTTATCATGGACACTGACTTCCTTTTAGATATAGATAAACTAATTTGTGAGGAGGAAGGAGAAAAGAAGTACCTTTTACCGGTGTTTTTCCCTGCACGGTCCAAGTTGAGCTCCAATCTTGAACTCCTCGATGAACCCTGTAGAAAAACAAAAATACAAACAACTTCCTACTCTATTGTGATTAGCTCGAAATAGACCTATCTATTAGAGACAAATTCATGTGAGATCAAACACAGAATTGAAAGAAACATGCCAAGCATATTATATTAAAGAGAACAACAACAAAGAATGCTTACAACCATAGATGCGAGTGTAGTATCTTCTTCAAGTTCCCCTTGTCCAACCCTTGCTTAAACAACCCACATGCATAATGCTGATGTTCCAAATGACATACCACTCATGAGATCATAAGTTTGGTATAATTCTCAATCTCCATTCCCCCTCCTCCATGGAAATCCCTCATTATATAATATTTGGAGACTTAACCAACATGGAGAGAATCCCTCATCAGATCCACTAAGAAAGGGATCTCTAAGATATTTAGGGAGAAAATATCTCTGAAGGATTTTAAGGAGGAAATATTTCAACCATCCATGAGATCCTCTACCTTCCATAAAAAATAGGAAACCAAATGTGAGGTGGATCCTCACACTTAATTACTTTCGTTTTCATGAATATTAATAATAATTCATGTGTGCTTAGTATTTTTTCCCTTCATGTAATATATCCCTCCTCCACATTGACTAGGGATTGTGACATAGGTTATTCCATGGTGTCAAGGTGTATGCGACACTTATACGACACTTTACGACACTTAGGGTGAGGTGCCTAGGTGTGCAAATTTCATGTGTAACAGAATGCCCCCTAAAGTGTGAGGTCATAAGAGAGAATGATGGCCGAAACACTTTACAAATATTTAAAGCAAGGGTGTGGACTTGAAGAACCTGATAGAAGCTGCACACAAACATCCAACAAATATTATGACATGTTTCAAACCCAAGGCAGACATACCTATGCTTGAGTGATAGAGACTTGCAAGATATGGCCGCCATAAAATACATTGCGGATCCATAATTATATTGATAAAAAGGGTATAGCCACTGAAAATACACCGTGGATCTATACTCCCATGACCTGAACTGATCGTAGACACGAAGAATACACAGTGGATCTATGAGATGACAAGACATAGCCACAACCAATACAAAGTGGATCTATGTAACAGTATATGTTTCATTGTTCAAAAGAAACTCCTTCGCAACCTGGGAAAAGTACATATAAGAGTGATGACTCAACCCAAGGTCTTCTTACCGATCTCGATGTAATACAAATCTAACCATGTGAATAGATGTACTGATGTCGAACATGGCAGAAACCACTTGATTGTCGGTCAATGATGTAAACCGTTAACAAGCACGAGGGAAATCATCATTAATGTCAATGATTCCCAAGGTACCCTAGTACATTCCAACAAATGTGAATGGATGAGATGAAGTCGAACATCCATGGAATCATTCGATCAGAGGTCAATGATGTAAACCCACTGTCGAACTTGAGGAGGGCTACCATTGAGGCATGTAGGTCCCAAAGTACTAACTGGTTTCTAAGTCTAGTTCCTGGATAATGTGCTGAAGTCGATAGGAATAGACTCGTCGAAGGAGGGTCTTGATGTATCCCCCATCAACGAAAAGAAAAGGACACAGAGATGTAATTGGTAGATCAAATGAACATGGACTAACACAAGTATTGAGACAAGATATTTGTGATGGCTGACTCTCGAGGTGGATACTTCCCTTGAACACTGAGGCACAACAACAGAAACATGACATGGACCAAAACACGATGATGCAATGGATACTGTGACTTTCGTTGGGTGACCCAAAGGAGTAAGAAAAACTCAGAGGATTGGTTCAATGTAGAGGTTCAGCGGGTTAAGATGTGCGCAAAGACAAGGTGCCATGTTCAAGGGTGACTCTAAGAGTTACTTGGTAATGTTCTCAAAAACTGCTTGGCTTGCTTCCTTCAATTTCCCCCCCATCCATATAGATGAGTACCTCGTTTTGATTTAACGAGCTCGAGGAGGGTAACATATGCTCGATATGACTCACCTTCGGTAAGTCCCTCTTCTTTTTTAATGAACTAGAATAACTAAGGGTTTGGTCCCATATGGGCTTGTCGATGTTTTTTTAACGAGTCCAAAGATAGAAAACTCGAAGGTTTTTCATGATTATAGAGTCTGAAAAAACACTTAAAAGAGAACTCTCTCAGTTCCTTTTTCATAAAGTAGTCAGATGAGACCGAAAAAGAGATAAACTATCGCTCAACAGATGTTTTCTTCAAATACTTTAACGAGCGTGAAGAGAACAAGGTCGCTCGACAATCTTTTCATGTTTAGAGAGTCTGAAAAGAACTTAGAGATGACTCCAATGTTGTCTTTTTCCGTAATGTTAGTCTCATGAGGCCGAAAAAGAGATAAATTATCACTCGAAAGATGCCCTTTCAAACCTTTTAACAAGTGGGAAAGGAAGCAAGATCACTCGACAATCTTTTCATGTTTAGAGAGTCTGAAAAGAGCTTAAAGGAGACTCCAGGGGGTTCTTTTTTCGTGTATCCATACAGGTCCGAAAAAGAGATAAAAGTTTACCCGTATGCATTCTCATGTATTTACGAGAACGAGAAAGAACAAAGACTAATCTCAGTATGCCCCCAGCTTGAAATCTAGTGGCTTAACTCTACAAAGATCATCAAAGGCTGGAGACATGCCCTCCAAGCTTCAATTCATTCACCAGCTCTGAGGTTGTCACCAATTTCTGTAGTAGATGAGAAAAAGGAGAAGGGTGGATGAAAAGAAGGTGCAAGGGAGGTGACTGTTTCATTTTTTAACGAGCTTGACATAGGAAAAGAATTATGCTCAGGGCCTCTGTTTCATTTTTTAACGAGCTTGCCACAGAGAAGAGAAACTATGCTCATGATTTTGTCTGGATCATGGCTTCCAAGAGGATAATGCGCTAGAAGGGTACCATGTCAAGGGACAAAGCTCGGTCATGACCTCCAGGAAATTTTCGCTGGATGGAAGATAATCACTCGGGAAGGAACACATGTCGAGGGTCGCGATAGGGGTAAGGAGATCAGGCTCCAATAATCCTATCGAAGAAATCACCATATCCACTACTAGATCCAAATCATCGGAAGTTGAAAGCATGGGAGATGATGAAAAATCAACATCAGGAGGGGAGATAGAGAGTATATCTTCCCAAATTTCTTCATGAGGGGGAAGAAAAGAGGATCGATGATGGTTATTATCCCGAGGTAACTTGTCAATGCGAAGCATTTCTGGAATAGATTCATCCGAAGGAAAAGTTGGGGAAATGTAGTCGATCGCAAACGACAAGGAACTCAACCGTGATTGCATCAAGGAAACATCAGGTGCCAATAGATGTTGGTCATCTGACGAGGGAGAAGCGGATTGGGTAGAAATGTATGATGTTTCGGCTGGAATAAGTGGCATGGTGTCACCTAGTGCATTGAATTCCAATGGACGAGGTACAATCCAAGGGTTAGATGATTCCAAAGATTGATAAGCCACGGTCGAAATCATATCGACAGTGGCAATATGAGGTGTAGTCGGTGGAAGTGGTGTAGGGAAGGTACCCATGAGGCTGGAATATTTCAGTAAGCCAACACCAATGCTTTCATACATGATCTTGTGGTCTCCCAAGAAAGTAATATTGTTGGTAGCGGGAGCGCGAGCATCGGTCGTGCAGAAATCCAACTGATCAACAGTGACACTTTTTCCCTGATGAGGAAATTGGACAAATCAAAAAACTGACGAGGAAACGACAGTCATAGCATAAAACCAACTTCTTCCAAGTAATAAGTTGTAATCGAGGGGAGCATTGACCACCTCGACATCAATAGTAACAAATTTTCCACCCAATTGGATGGGCAGGGAAAAGCCCATGGGGATGAAAACCTTGCCCATCAAAGGCGCGTAACATCATTGGGGATTTGTTGAGTGCTGGTGATTTTAAACCTTTCCAACACGCCAAAGACATGACACAAGTCGAGGCTCCCTCATCCAAAATAGTTCGGTGGATTTGTTGGTTGTGAACAACAACATCAACTTGGAAAGCAAGTTGGTGGGAGAGTCGAGATGCATAATCGTCCAGGTTAAACATGATATGGTTGGACGACTCAGGATCAATAGCGCCAAGAGTGGCCAAGAGCGTTCTACGTTGACTGGGGCAGTGCTGTAGAACTTCTAACGCAGACATAACACACGACGCTTGAGCCAAATCTTTAACAATGCTGTAGTTCTGGGCTACACGTGAACTAGGATTAAAGGTAGCTTTGTGGATAGTGCTCTTAGGAGGGCATAAGATAGAGTCGAACGTGGGTTTCTCAATCTGAAGTGGTCCAGACAGAGGATTCACCGATGGAAGACTAACAGAGGAAGATGATGGATCCGGTAAAGTACCGGTACCGTTAATGTCTTTTCCTTTATCAGGGTTACCTGGTGTGTCATATGCCTTAGAGAGAGTGGTCAAATTGATCCCATTAAACATATAAATATGTGCACTTGACGAGGCCTCATCATGAGGATCGCTAGAACTGCCCCCAGGAGAGGGAGTTTCAACAACCATGGATTGTTGCTGTGGAAAAGGCTGAGTAAGCACAACGGGTTGTGACTTTCCTTGGAAAATTTTGGCCACTTCATTGCGAAGTGGACAATATCGAGTGTAGTGATCGTCACCACAAATGTTACACGGAAATTTCAGTTTCCATTGTGGATGCTTTTCGGTAGCAAGTGTTTGATTTTTTGGTTGTTCATTATTATTTTTTGATTTATTCTTTGTATTCTTCTTACCTCCAGATTGTTGTGAAGGGGAAGATTGAACTACATTCACCTCAGAGATCTAAGAGTTTGAGGGGAGGTAGAGGAGAGTGTGGTCGATTGGGAAAAAGATTGAGTTTTGACAGAACCGATAACACCATCCGCATGAGATGAGGATGACGGCTTAGATGGATTGGTATTGGCTCGAGCAACATTTGGAAGAAAATCATACAAAGTACCAAATTGGGAATAAAGCAAATCTAAATATTGAGCTCAAGCAATGGCTTGTTCCTCTGTGACCGCACCACCCATAGCGACATCACAAGCGATCGGGGGTAATAGTGATTTAGTAAACCATTCCACCAATAGTATGTCAGGAATGACTACCTTGATCATCCTTCGTCGTCGCCTCCACTCATGAATATGGTCAGAGATATGCATAGAGTTAGTTTGACGAAGGGAGGTCAAGAGTTCAGTACCCGTCTCATAGTGAATAGGCAGTTTAAAGTGCGTGAGGAAAGACATGGCAAGGGAATTGAAATCATGAAAATAAGCACGTGGTAGTTCAATATACCACTTTGCTACCGAACTAGTAAGTGTTCGCTGGAAAAGATGCAAATGTATAGAATCATCCATGAGGGAGTTTGATGAACACCACAAATGGAAAGTCATCACATGGTTGTTCGAATCTTCGCCAGGGTTTCCGTCAAATTTCATAATATCAGAAGGAAGTTTAGCTGGAATGACTGGCCAAACCGGTGAATGAAAAATAGGATCATTAGTTAACCGAGACAAGTCTGGGAGATCTAGAGTCGCAAGGAAAGGTAGCTGTCGGTTAATTTGCGAATGATACTAGTGCGGCATAGGAACACCAGTAGGATCATAAAATGGGTTAGGTGGATAGTTGTAACTAGTAGGTCCTCCTACATATGGTTGTTGCTGGCCAGGATAAGAAGGATTTGATGATGAATGAGAAACATTTGCATAACTCGATGGGTTCTGAACATTATAGGCCGGGTGATTTATTTGCTCGTGAGGAGGATAAATATTTTCCCCTTGAGAATGGTAAGGAGTAGATCCTGGAGGCGGATACACATTAGACCCATGAGGAGGATAAGACTGTGGTCCCGGAGAACTCCAGGTGGTGTTTGGCATACCGCCCGGATAAGATTGTGCGTAAGATGTTCCGGAAGGAACATGATTGGATACTCCTCCTAGTGGGTTATTATACGAGTGCCCCCCAATGTGGGGTTGAGTAAAAGTGCCTCCTGAAGATACTCCCTAGGATTGTGAAGGGTTTCCAACAAATGAAGGTTGCCCCCCTGCCAGCGGTGGATTTATGATCGGGGTATGACTGGAAAACAAAGGTTTCCCTCCAGGAGGAGCATGAAAAGGGGGCTGTACCCCAGAAGGGGTAGGCCCACCATGGAAAGGTAGTCCTCCAGGAGGGAAAGGTTTGTTGGATGGTGGTTTTCCTCCAGCCGGTTGTGTTTGGCCAGCAGGGGTCTGCATTCTCGGGTGAGAAGATGTTCCAGCAGGATTGTGTGAAACATGTGGAGTTGTAGAGGAAAAGCTTGTAGAAACGGGGGTAGAGATTGAAGTGCTTTGGAGATGAGAAGAGGTGATGAGTCCAACATTAGGATGGACTTGTGCTGGTGTAATAGTAGGGTTAATAACCTGATCAATTGGGTGATTCATGGTTTGACCGGATGGTCCTGTTTCACTAGGAGGGTCATGAGGATGAAAAGGCTGTCGAAAGGATTCGAAATGTTCATAGAGACCGCGTCCCAATGAAGTCCTCCATACAGAACGAGAAGGTGTGGGATTGGTATTTACTGCGGCGCTAGGACGAACATGAGTTCTATTCTCATCACCAAATATTGGTTCTGTGGATCCCATATATGTTTCGGTAAAAATCCTGTCCGGTAATCGTGGGATATCTTCGTCTATGACGTTCCCAAGGGAGTCTAAATGAACTAAAAGTGGTTCTAGAGGGGTTACCAACATAGATATAGTGGGATTTTCAAATGTAACCAAAGCACCTTCTAAGTTATCTAATGGAGGAGCAATAACACTCCAGCATCGAATTGATTTTCTACCTCTCTACGGTAGTTGTCTTCTAGAGGGTTAGGAGGTAAGGGTTGATAGCCTTTCAGAGGCAGCCCTTGCATCCTATGTAATCGCCGAAGACATTTATCATCTACAGGCTCAATTGTGGAGAATAACAGAACACACTGAAAAACTAGGGCCAACTAACAAAAAGAAACAACATACACTAATCAAATCTAGGAATCAACCAAGCAAACAAAACTTCTCTCGATGATCGTACTAGTTGGTGATGAAATCCAACATCGCGTGATCAA
>ML831155.1:51921-73377 GCA_009831015.1 Picea engelmannii
TATCTATTAGAGACAAATTCATGTGAGATCAAACACAGAATTGAAAGAAATAGGCCAAGCATATTATATTAAAGAGAACAACAACAAAGAATGCTTACAACCATAGATGCGAGTGTAGCAGCTTCGTCAAGTTCCCCTTGTCCAACCCTTGCTTAAACAACCCACATGAAGAATGCTGATGTTCCAAATGACATACCACTCATGAGATCATAATTTTGGTATAATTCTCAATCTCCATTCCCCCTCCTCCATGGAAATCCCTCATTATATAATATTTGGAGACTTAACCACTATGGAGAGAATCTCTCATCAGATCCACTAAGAAAGGGATCTCTAAGATATTTAGGGAGAAAATATCTCTTAAGGATTTTAAGGGGGAGATATTTCAACCATCCATGAGATCCTCCACCTTCCATAAAAAATAGGAAACTAAATGTGAGGTGGATCCTCACACTTAATTACTTTCTTTTTCATGAAGATTAATAATAATTCATGTGCACTTAGTATTTTTTGCCTTCATGTAATATATCCCTCCTCCACATTGACTAGGAATTGTGACATAGGTTATTCCATGGTGTCAAGGTGTATGCGACACTTATACGACACTTTATGACACTTAGGGTGAGGTTCCTAGGTGTGAAAATTTCATGTGTAACAGTTACATAATCCCAAATCCCAAAAGGACCCAAAAAGGGGTCGAGATCCCGTGATCTCTGCTTCATCTTGCGCTCTGTCTTCGACAGGTTGTCGAAGTTCTAAAATAGGTCAAACTTGACCAAGGATCTCCCAAAACTTGGTCAAGGGCCAATAGTTTTTGAGAATTTGTTTAATTTGATGAAGTAGTTTTGATGCACATGTTAGGTGCCCTTCTTACTAGATGTGGTTTTCACTTGCCATGATATTTTGACTTGAGATTTTTGGAGGGGGTACCCATTTGTTTTGCAGGACCTTGTTTGGTTGAAAATTTTGGAGGAACAAGCCTATCTTGGGATTCCATGGGGATTGAATCCCACTCGTTGGATTCCAAGGGCCCACATGCCAGATCATGATGACTTACCTTTGGAGGCCTAAAATAAAACTTGGAAGACATGACCTATCCCTCACATGCCAAACGACTTGCATAGGAGGGGAAATATGTCACTTCTTGAGTCTTGACATCACCTAAGGCTAGGGTTTGGTAGTGATGGAGGTATTTCTCATTGACAAATGGAACATTTTTAAGGAAGAAGGCTTTGAACCATGAATAAGAGGCTTGGATGAATGACACGTGGAATTTGGAGGCCTAGCCATTCTTCCCCAACTCCAATGACTTGCTCCAAGTGTCAAAATGTCCCCTAAAGGGGTGACATAATCTTGTTTTAGGGTTTCTAATGTGAAAAAAGTGAAAATTAAATATTATATTTTGGTTTAAGGGGTAAGATAAGGGTTTTTGACCCCTTATCTTATGTTTTACCCTTTGAATGTGGACAAACTATGTTTTAGATTTTTAGTATAAATAGAGATCAATTGTATCTCATTTGAACATAACTCTCCCATTGTGAGAAGTATTTGGCTGAAATTTTTGCTATTATTGGGAATTATGGTGTTTCTCTCTTGTGCACTTGTATTTTGGTGATATCTCTTAGTGAATACTGGAGCTAAAGTGGTGCACTCCCCATGGAGGCTTATTGTCTTGGTCTTGGATGGCGATTGCTTGGTGAAACTAGGGTTTGATCTCTCTCTTTCTTGGAATTGGTAAGGAAAATATGCACTTGTTGGTTGTTTATTGCTCTTTATTGGTTATTTATGGTTGAAAACCTAGGAGGAGTATGTTGGATACACCCTCCATTAATGCTTCATCTCATTGCTAAGTTTTTTCTTGAACAATGGTTGTTAGGATAAGTACAAGTGAGTACACTCTCCTAGATTTAGTCTAGTTTGGTTGGCATACTCTAGGGAGTAAAAAGGATTAGACCCCTAGGGTATTTGTTGATATAAATATTTATTTTAAGACTCCATTCACCCAATTTTCTGAATGCACTGATTTGATTTTTGCATTGGAGAAATAAAATAATGCATTGGGAAACATGAACTTTTGCCATTTCAATTTTTTGCAATTTGGGTTTTGATCTTTGTGCCTACTGCACCTCTTAGCCACTAGGGCGTCCCTTGTAAGGGGTATTTATTTCTGATGTTATAAAAATTGATATACATCCATTAGGGATGAATAAACCCCAACTCTCTCTCATTTATAACTTACTTTTCAACTGTTAGAAGTTGCTAAGAGTTTGCCACATTTATCTACTTGACCTAGTGCAATGCTTGGGTGGATTCTTTGTGAGTTTTGGTGGTTGGATTTGATGCTATAAAAAATTGTTTGTTACATCCATAAGGATGCAAAATATATCTAAAAATTCATTTTATTACAACATTGTTTCATTGCTAAAGTCTTGTGCTTTCATTCTTGAGTATCACTAGTATTTATCTAACTGATCTCTAGCATCATTCATTGGAATTTTAGCAATTGTTTAGGAGATTTAATACTTATTTGTTTTCTTATATACATTGTTGTTTACTTATGCAATTAGGGACAAAAACATTAAATTTATTGTACACCTAACATTATACATATATTCTTGTCTTTTTCTTGTGTCTCAGGCAGGTACACCATTCTTTGCAGGTGTTCTTGTCTCTTGGCAACCATTGGCTACCATCGAGATTATTCCCCAAGCCTTTCCAAAACTTATATATTAACCTTTAGGGGGAATTCATTTCATTTCTTAGCTTTCCATATCATTCCCCCCAGGGTCACCGCGATCCCCCCCTTAAGGTGATTATATCATCTCGAAAGTGACGAGAATATCTGCCTAAGGTGACAGTGGGTAGGTGTTCTCAAAGTTGTCTCCATTTGGTGGTTGGGTCATAATTTTATCAACCTACAACTTGTGCGATAACAGTTTGGTGGCGTTTCTAGGGAGGATTTCAAATCCTCTTCCGAACCCTAACGAAACTTTGAAAAGATATCCCAAATCCGTTCCCCCAACTTTCTTGGTGACTCCACCTAAGGGACCTTCCCTTTCCACCATTGATGAGATATTTTTGAAGCTAATTTGACGACTCCACCTTCCAAGAACCCACCTTATCTCTTTGCACCATTTGATGAGCCTTGAGCTGATCTGGCAATTCCATTGAGGTATTACCCTGAGTAATGCAAACATGGATTTATGGTGCTTTCATGAAGAATACAAAGCCTTGGATCTCAAAGCCACTGACAAATATCCAAACAAGTGTCTGATAAACCAATTTGATGTCCTCCCAAAGTTCGATGGTAATCCATTGTCGGTCGTAGCACACCTTGTTGAGTTTATGAGATGGATTTACTATGAGAATGTACTACATGAGGATGTATGCCTACGATTGTTCTTGTTTTCCTTGGGAATGAAAAAAGGGGTTGGATGAAACATTTTTGCAAGCCAAGAAGTATATCTTCTTTAACGATCCTCATTAGAGAGTTCCTTAAACGTTGGGGACCAGAAGCTAAAAGTATTGGAGATACAATTCAGGACTTGGAGGATGATTTTTTGAGAGAAGGCTTTGACTTTGATCCCATTAAAGGCTTGAGGTAAACGCTTCTTCCAAATTTTGTTGAAACAACAGTTTCAAGAAAATAAGTTAACAATAGCAATGTGGAAAGTTTTGAGTTCCTCAAGAAAAGTACAGAAGAAGATTTTGAGTTTTGTGAACATCTGATAGAATTTTTCCCTGACAAGGACTTTATAGTTAAGTATTGTCAACAGAGAGAAGAAAGGCTTTATGAAGCCATCCTAAAAAATTATGAAGAAAGGCTTACCCTAAACTCAGCCTGGGAAGTGGCCACCACATATTTTGGAACATATTCATTATACGACTATGTGACCGAGAAAACTTCCAAAATGATGATGAGCCTCTCTCCATGCCCGAGGAAGTCTACAAACACGTTAGAGATCAAGATCAAGATCAAGATGGTGAATTATCTAATCCTATTAAAGATAACGAAGACTCGATTAAAGAAAAAATACATGCATAAATTTTCCAAGAAGAAGAATACCTTGATAAAGTATAATATCCATATGAGAAGAAGGAGACATTGGTATACATGTTCCTATCTAAATAATATGATGTCATTCTGCATTTTTTTCCTCCTGCATGTGAAGTTAAAGAAATGGTTATTTTCAATCGTACTAATGGTCTTATGAAAGAATCCTTGGACATGGTTGATGAGAATATAGAAAATTTCATATAGACTGGGAGACGCAGATGGGATTTTTGTCATCTCATTTTTGATAGAGACCCCATTTATGACATTGAGGGTAGCTCCCAGGAAGAGGGGGTAGAGATGTCACATTCAAAGGATTGGTATTCATATGTGTATGACTAAGATGTTTGACATCCTGATGATGATATGATTATAGATTTGTTCCGTCCATTTGAGGATGACCCGATGCAACAATTTCAGGATGATTTTCGGCCACCCCTTTGGGGTTGTGATGCAGATTTGTTCTATGAGGATTTTCATCCATCATACTCAGAGTTTGATAGACACAAGGACATAGCCAACCTAGAGAAGTACGAGGTCCACACTACCAAAATATATTACTTTCATATTGAGACTTTTGGTGGGTATTTGCAGATGAAGAAGCAATGTTTCCTAAGCCTGAGGGAGGAGTTTTTCTATCGACATGAGGTTATCCCTTACCTCTTATCTTCTTCTTCGGGAAGCCATGCAGTCTTCTTCCACTCTCCCATATCCTCTCAGTCTTCAACAAGAAATGGCTCTTTTTTCATGAATGAAGATGAATCCTCGTCTATATATGATAGTGTTATTCAAATATGGATTGATCGAGCTTGTGGCTATCACTTTAGGTAGGATTCCTTGGATGATCAAAGTTGTGGATATTGTTTCCAACAAGACTTCCTCCCTCCCACACATCTTCATGAGTTTCATTTCATTTCATGATTATATATCTATTTATGCTCATAATCATTATGCACTTGACTTATATTTGTTGTTTCACATGATTAACCATAGGGGGAGATAAATTGATGAGATGATCAACTAGTTGCACTGGTTGTATGAATTCCCGTGACATCATCTATTGCCTGATCTAGGGCCCCAAGGCCCCTAGGTAAGTAGGTAGGTCATCTTACTTTCCTTGCATTTGTATCTTGATTGCTCATGTTAGTTTATATGCATTTCATATTTCATTTTTCTCTACTTGCATATTGATTTCATGCTTAATTTAGTTTTTTTTTTTTTAAATGCTAAAAAATTGTTTTTTAGATCAATTTCATTTTTGGATATATATGGACAAAGGATGAGCGAAGCCATCCTACTAATTACGAGTTTGTTGTATTAGTTTGTGTAGGCACATGTCTACCAGGGGATGTTGCGGTTCTCATGTACTCTATGACGAGCACATGTCCCCAAGTAGGAGCCAGATGTTATCCCCATTTTGTGGGATTACTAAGGAGATGATGTCTTGAGGCCCTGAGGTTGTAGACATGGAGTGCCAAGAGACCACATGACTAGCAGTGTCCACATGAAAATATGGTATCCCGCTCTATCACCACACTTGGATCCATCATTAGAGCATCCACCACACCATCTAGCTTTTGGAAAGCATTTAGGTCTTGCTCCATGCGGTACAAGTCAGGTATTGTGGTAGGCAATCATGCTAATATTTGAGGTATTTAAGCATGTTGTATTGGGGCCGCTTTTGATTATAGAACGCCTGCTTGGACATTATTCTTTTGACCATGTTTCACCTTGGTGAGTGTCATCGATTTCCTAGCAAGTGGAAAAATTATTGGGAAGCGGTGTAACTGGGGGTCCCTTGAAGGGTCATCGTACCATTCTCAACCATACTTATCACTTTACACTCATTTATTTCCCATTACATTGCCCTCTTCTAGGCCCTTTGGATTTAGTGACCCGAGAAGGGCATGTACCTCATCTCATGGGAGGAAGGGGTTGAAGGCCCAGATGCTTGTAGCTGGAAAAAGATAAAATCCAAACCATTAACCTTATAGATGATCACCCAGGGATTTCGAGGACAATGAAACATATCTCATAAAGAATTGATGGGACCCATGAAAAAATAAGTAATAAAAAATTCCAACCAGGGAGGGACATGTGTGGCCATTGTTTTTAATGCTTAGGTAGAAACCCCACATGTGTTCTCAACTTGGGGAAGCATGATGTAACCAAGGTAGAGTCAAGGTGGGCACAATTTTATTGCTTAGGTAGAAGCCCCACCTTGGCTTCAACTTAGAAATGTCCTAAAAGAATTAAAGGCAACAAATGGGCTTGGAAAAAGGATGCATTGAAAATGAAGGTGCAACACACCCTCTATAAAGGCACCCATAGATGAGACAATACGAGCCCTTGTATGTCTTGAAACCCATTGACCTATGAAGTATAAACCCCTATACACCTCATCATCCACTACATGACCTTGAAGGGGAATCTTTGGAGTCATCCCCTACTTGAGGGTTTTGTTCTACCCAATATGACTTTTATGATACCACTCTCATACCTAAACTTGGTCAATTGCATTACGTTTTTGAGCATTTGTTTAATTTGATGAGGTAGTTTTGATGCACATGTTTAGGTGCCTTGTTTCTTAGATGTGGTTTTATCTTTCCATGATATTTTGACTTGAGATATTTGGAGGGCGTACCCATTTTTTTTGTAGGACCTTGTTTGGTGGAAAATTTTGGAGGAACAAGCCTAGGTTGGGCTTGCATGGGATTTTAATCCCATAGGTTGGATGCAAAGGGCCCACATGTCAGATCATGATGACTTGCGTTTGGAGGCCTAAAAGACACCTTGGAAGACATGACCTAGCCTTCACATGCCAAAAAACTTTCCTAGGAGGGGAAAGACGTCACTTCTTGAGGCTTGACATCACCTATGGCTATGATTTGGTGGTGATGGAGGTATTGGTCATTGACACATGGCACATTTTTAAGGAAGAAGGCTTTGAAACATGGAGAATAGGCTTGGATGAATGAAAAGTGGCCTTTGGATGCCTAACCATGCTTCCCCAACTCCAATGACTTACTTCAGGTGCCAAAATGTCCCCTAAAGGGGTGATGTCATCTTGTTTTAGGGTTTCTAATGTGAAAAAAGTGAAAACTAAATATTATATTTTTTTTAAGGGGTAAGATAAGGGATTTTGACCTGTTATATTATGTTTTACCCTTTGAATGTGGACAAACTATGTTTTAGAGTTTTATTATAAATATAGATCAATTGTATCTCATTTGAACATAACTCTCCCACTGCGAGAAGTATTTGGCTAAAATGTTCGCTATTCTTGGGAATTATGGTGTTTCTTCTTGTGCACTTGTCTTTTGGTGATATCTCTTGGTGAATATTGGAGCTAAAGTGGTGTTCCCCCCTTGAAGGCTTATTGTCTTGGTCTTGGATGATGATTTCTTGGTGAAACTAGGGTTTGATCTCTCTCTCTCTCTCTCTCTCTCTTTCTTGGAATTGGTAAGAAAAATATGCACTTGTTTGTTGTTTCTTTCTCTTTCTTGGTTATTGATGGTTGAAACCATAGGGGGAGTGTGTTGGTTACACCCTCCATTAATTATTCATCTCTTCACTTTACATTTAGGGGGAATTTAATTCATCTCTTCACTTTCCATCTCATTCCCCCCGGGGTCACCGAGATTCCCCCCCGGAGGTGATTCTATCATCTGTAAAGTGATGGGAATAACTACCTAAAGTGAAAATGGGTAGGTGTTCTAAAATTTGTCACCATTTTGTGGTTGGGTCCGGATTTTCCCAACCTTCAACTTGTGCGATAACATTTTGGCATCGTTGCTGGGGAGGATTTTGAATCCTCTTTCGAACCCTAATGACACTTTGGAAAGATATCCCAAATCCTTTCCCCTTGCTTGCCTGATGACTCCATCTAAAGGAAGTTCCCTTTCCACTCTTGATGAGCTATTTTGAAGTTGATTTGGCGACTCCACCTTCCAAGAACCCACCTTATCCCTTTCCACCCTTTGATTAGCCTTGAGCTCATCTGTCAATTCCATTGAGGTATTACCCTGAGTAATGGAAACATGTATCTGTGGAACTTTCATGAAACATACAAGGCCTTGGATCTCGAATCCATTGACGGATATCCAAACAAGTGCCTGATACACCAATTTGATGTCCTCCCAAGTTTGATTGTAATCCATTGTTGGCCATATCACACATTGTTGATTTTACGAGATGCATTTACTATGAGAATGTACTACATGAGGATGTATTCCTACAGTTGTTCTTGCTATCCTTGGGAAGTGAACAAATGGGTTGGATCAAGCTTTCTTGTAAGCAAAGAAGTATATATTTTTTAACAATCCTCATCAGAGAGTTCCTTAAACGTCAGGGACTAAAATATCAGTCTCGAAGATACAATTCATGACCTGGAGGATGTTTTTTCAAGAGAAGGATTTGAAATTGATCCCATTCAAGGCTTGAGAGAAACACTTCTTCTAGAGTTTGTTGAAACAACATTTGAAAGACAAGAAGTTAACAATAACAATGAGGAAAGTTTTGAGTGCCTCAATCAAAGCACAGAAGAAGATTTCAAGTTTTCTGAACAACTGATATAATTTTTCCCTAACAAGGACTTTCTGGTTAAGTTTTGTCAACATAGAGAAGAAGAGTATGAAGTCATACTAGAAAATTATGAAGAAAGGCCTACCTTAAACTTAGCCTAGGAAGTCACCATTGCATATTTTGGAACAAATTCATTATACGATGCTGTGACCGAGAAGTATCGGTACCAGGAAAACTTACAAAATGACGATGAGCCTCTCTCCATACCCAAGGAAGTCCACAAATTCATTTCCAAGAAGAATAATACCTTAATAAAGTAAAATATCTAGATGACCAGAAGGAGACATTGGTATCCATTTTCCTACCTAAAGAAGATGATGTCCTTCTTCCTTTTTTTCCTCCTGCATGTGAATTTGAAGAAATGGTTATTTTCAGTCGTACTAATGGTCTTATGAAAGAACCCTTGGATATGGTTGATGATCATATAGACACTTTCATATACACTGGGAGACACAGATGGGATTTTGGTCATCTCATTTTTGATAGAGACCCCATTTATGACATTGAGGGCAACTCTCAGGCAAAGGGGGTCGAGATGTCATATTCAAAGGACTGGTCTTCCTATGTGTATGATTCAAATGTTTGGAATACTGATGATGATATGATTACATATTTTTTATATCCGTTTGAGTATGACTCGACTCGACGCAATAGTTTCATGATGATTTTTGGCCACCCCTTGGGGGTTGTGATGCAAATTTGTTCTATGAGGATTTTCAAACATCATGATCAGAACTTGATAGAATCTGGGATGTGGCCAACCAAGAGAAGTCTGATGTCCACACTACCAAAATAAAATACTTTCATATCGAGAATTTTGTTGGGGATTTGCGGATGAAGAAGCAACGTTTCCTAAGTATGAGGGAGGAGTTTTTCTCTAGACACGAGGTTATCCCTTATCTTTTATCTTCTTCTCTGGGAAGCCATGCAGTCTTCTTCCACTCTCCGATCTCCTCTCAGTATTCACCAAGCAGTGGATATTTGTGCATGAATGAAGATTAACCCTAGGATATATACAATAGTCCTATTTATAGATGGGTTGATCGAGCTTGTGGATATCACTTCAGGTAGGATTCCTTGGATTATTAGGGTTGTGGATATTCTTTCCAGCAATATTTCCTCCCTCCCACCCATATTCATGAGTTTCATTTCATTTCATGATTATATGTCTATTTATTCTCATGATCATTGCGTGCTTGACTTATATTTGATGTTTCACATAATTAAGCACAAGGGGAGATACTTTGATGAGATGATCAATTGGTTGCACTGGTTGTATGACTTCACCTGATATCATCTATCACTTGAAATTTAGGGCCCCAAGGTAAATAGGTAGGTCATATTCTCTTCCTTGCATTTGAATTTTGATTTATCATGTTAGTTTAGATGCATTTCATTTTTCATTTTTCTCTACTTGCATACTGATTTCATGCTTAATTTAGAATTTTTTAAAAAAATGCTAAAATTTTCTTTTTTAGATCAGTTTCATTTTTGGATATATATGGAAAAAGGATGAGCAAAGCCATCCTACTTTTTATGAGTTTGTCGTCTTAGTGTGTGTAGAAACAAGTCTATGAGGATATGTTGTGGTTCTCATGCACTCTACGATGAGCACATGTCTCCAAGTAGGAGCCAAATGTTATCACCATTTTGTGGGATAACTAAGGAGATGATGTCTCGAGGCCCTGAGGTTGGAGACATGGGTTTACGAGAGACCACAGGACTAGAAGTTTCCACATTCACATATGGAAGCCCTCTCTGTCACCAAACTTGGATCCATCATCAGATCATCCACCACACCAATTAGATTTTGGAAAGCATTTGGGTCTTGCTCCATGCTGTATAAGTCAGGTGTTGTGGCAGGTAATCACCCTAATATTTGAGGCATTTAAGCATGTTGTATTGAAGCTTATTTTGATTATAAAAATCCTGCTTGGACATTATTCTTTTGACCCTGTTTCACTTTGGTGAGTGTCATCGAATTCCTAGTAAATAACCAACTTTTGGGAAAGGGGTGTAACTGAGGGTTCCTTGAAGGGTCATCGTACCATTCCTGACCATACTTATAACTTTCCTCTCATTGATTTCCCATCATATTTCCCTCTTCTAGGCCCTTTGTCTTTAGACCCAAGAAGGGCATGCACCTAATCTCATGGGAAGAAGGGGTTGAAGGCCCAGAGTCTTGTAGCTGGAAAAAGATAAAATCCAAACCATTAAACTTCTAGATGCTTGCCCAGGGATCCTGAGGACAATGAAACTTACTTCATAAAAAATTTATGGGACCCATGAGAGAATAACTAATAACAAATGACAACCATGGAGGGGAATGTGTAGGCACTATTTTTAATGCTTAGGTAGAATCCCCACACATGTTCCCAACTTGGGGAAGCATGATGTGACCAAGGTAGAGTCAAGGTGGGAAACATTTTTGTTGCTTAGGTAGAAGCCCCACCTTGGCTTCAACATGAAAACGTCCTAAAAGAATTAAAGGAACTGAAAGGGATTGGAAAAAAGATGCATTGAAAATGAAGGTGCAACACACCCTCTAGAGATGCACCCATAGATGAGACAATACAAGCCTTTGTATGTCATGAAACCCATTGAACTATGAAGTCTAAACCCCTGTCCACCTCATCATCCACTACGTGACCTTAAATGGGCATCCTTGGAAGCATCCCCTACTTGAGGGTTTTGGTCTACCCAATAGGACTTTTATGACACCCCTCCCATACCTAAACTTGGTCAATTGTATAGGGTCTTTGAGAATTTATTTAATTTGATGATGTAGTTTTGATGCATGTGTTTAGGTGCCTTGTTTATTAGATGTGGTTTTGACTTGCCGTGATATTTTGACTTGAGATCTTTGGAGGATGTACCCATTTGTTTTGAAAGACCTTGTTTGGTGGAAAATTTTGGAGGAACAAGCCTAGCTTGGGATTCAATGGTGATTGAAGCACACATGTGGGATTCCAAGGGCCTACATGCCAGATCATGATGAATTGCCTTTGGATGCCTAAAATACACCTTGGAAGACATGACCTATCCCTCACATGCTAATATACTTGCCTAGGTGGGGCAAGTCGTCACTTCTTGAAGCTTGACGTCACTTAGGGCTAGGGTTTGGTGGTGATGGAGGTATTGGTCATTGACACATGAAACATTTTGAAGGAAGAAGGATTTGAATCATGAAGAAAAGGCTTGGATGAATGAAAAGTGGCCTTTGGAGGCCTAGCCATGCTTCCCCAACTCCAATGACTTGCTCCAAGTGCCAAACCATCCCCTAAAGGGGCGACATCATCTTGTTTTAGGGTTTCTAATGTGCAAAAGGTGAAAATTAAATATTATATTTTGGTATAAGGGGTAAGATAAGGGTTGTTGACCACTTATCTTATGTTTTACCTTTGAATGTGGACAAACCATGTTTTATAGGTTTAGTATAAAAGATCAATTGTATCTCATTTGAACATAACTCTCCCATTGTGAGAAGTATTTAACTTAAATTTTTGCTATTCTTGGGAATTATAGTGTTTCTCTCTTGTGCATTTGTCTTTTGGTGATACCTCTTACTGAATATATGAGCTAAAGTGGTGCGCCCCCCTTGGAGGCTTATTGTCTTGGTCTTGGATGATGATTGCTTGGTGAAACTAGGGTTTGATCTCTCTCTTTCTTGGAATTGGTAAGGAAAATATGCACTTGTTAGTTGTTTATTTCTCTTTTTTAGTTATTGATGGTTGAAACCCTAGGAGGAGTATGTTGGATACACCCTCCATTAATTCTTCATCTTATTGCTAAGTTTTTCTTGAACAAGGGTTTGAAGGAGAAGTACAAGTGAGTACACCCTCCTATATTTACTCTAGTTTGGTTGACATACCCTAGGGAGTAAAGGGGATTACACCATTAGGTATTTTTTGATCTAAATTTTTATTTTAAGACTCCATTCACCCATTTTTCTGAAGGCACTAATATGATTTTTGCATTGGAGAAATAAAGTAACGCATTGGGAAACATGGATTTTTGCCATTTCAATTTTCTGCAATTTGGGTTTTGTTCTAAAGGAGTATTTCTTGGTGTTGTTATAAAACTTAATCTACATCCATTAGGTCTTCAGAAACCCTAACTCTCTTCCATTTATAACTTACTTTTCAACCGTCAGAAGTTGCTAAGAGTTTGCCACATTTATCTACTTGACCTAGTGCAAATTTTGGTTGGATTCTTTGTGAGTTTTGGTGGTTGGATTTGCTGCTGTAACAACTTGTTTGTTACATCCATAAGGCTGCAAAATACCTCTGCAAATACTTTTTATTGCAACCTTTTTTCATTGCTAAAGTCTTGTGCTTTCATGCTTGAGTATCACTAGTATTTATCTAAGTCATCTCTAGCATCATTCGTTGGACTTTTAGCAATTGTTTAGCAACTTTAATACTTATTTCTTTGCTGATATACATTGTTGTTTACTGCTTCAATTAGGGACAACAAGCTTAAATTGCTTGTCCACCTAACATTATACATATATTCTTGTCTTGTTCTTGTGTCTCGGGCAGGTACAACATTCTTTGCAAGTGTTCTTGTCTCTTGGAAACCATTAGCTACCACTGAGACTCTTCCCCAAGCCTTTCCAAAACTTCTATATTGACCTTTAGGGGGAATTTAATTCATCTCTTATCTTTCCATATCATTCCCCTAGGGTCACCAAGATTCCCCCCTTGAGGTGATTCAATCATCTTGAAAGTGACGAGAATACCTACCTAAGGTGACAGTGGGTAGGTGTTCTCAAAGTTGTCGCAATTTGGTGGTTGGGTCGAGATTTTCCCAACCTAAAACTTGTGCGATAACATTTTGGTGCCGTTTCCGGGGAGGATTTTTTATCCTCTTACGAACCCTAATGACACCTTGGCAAGATATCCCAAAGTCTTTCCCCTAGATTTCTTGGTGATTCCACCTAAAGGATGTTCCCTTTCCACCCTTGATGAGCTATTTTTGAAGCTCATTTGGCGACTCCACCTTCCAAGAACCCGGGTTATCCCTTTCCACCCTTTGATGAGCCTTGAGATAATATATCATTTCCATTGAGGTATTACCTTGAGTAATGGAAACATGGATCTATGGTTCTTTCATGAAGCATACAAGGCCTTGGATCTTGAATCCATTGATGAATATCCAAACAATTTCATGATAAACCAATTTGATGTCCTCCCAAAGTTTGATGGTAATCCATTGTTGGCCATAGCACACATTGTTGAGTTTACGAGATGCATTCACTCTAAGAATGTACTACACAAGGATGCATGCCTATGATTGTTCTTCTGACCTTGGGAAATGAAAAAATGGGTTCAAGCATTCTTGCAAGCCAAGAAGTATATCTTCTTTAACGATCCTCATCAAAGAGTTCCTTAAATGTTGGGGACTAGAATCTCAAAGTCTCGAAGATAAAATTTAGGACCTGGAGGATGATTTTTCGAGAGAAGGCTTTGACCATGATCCCATTCAGGGCTTGAGAGAAACACTTCTTCCATATTTTGTTGAAACAACAGTTGAAAGACAAGAAGCTAACAATATAAATGAGGAAAGTTTTGAGTGCCTCAAGCAAAGAAAAAAATAAGATTTCGATTTTTGTGACCAACTGATAGAATTGTTCCCTGACAAGGAATTTCTGGTTAAGTTTTATCAACAGATAGAATAAGAGTATGAAGCCATCCTCAAAAATTATGAAGAAAGTCCTACCCTAAAATTATCCTGGTAAGTGGCGATTTCATATTTTGGAACAAATTCATTATACGACACTATAACCGAGAAGTATGGGTACCAGGAAAACTTCCTAGATGACAAGGAGCCTCTCTCCATGCACGAGGAAGTGTACAAACATGTTAGAGATCAAGATCAAGATGGTAAATTCTCTGGTCCTATTAAAGATAATGAAGACTCGATTGAAGAACATATCCATAGAGAAAGTTTACAAGAATAAGAAGACCTTGATAAAGTACAAAATCCAGATGAGCAGAAGGAGACATTGGTATCCGTGTTCCTACATAAATAAGATGATGTCCTTCTGACGTTTTCCCCTCCTGCATGTGAATTTGAAGAAATGGTTATATTCAATCGAACTAATGGTCTTGTGAAACAATCCTTGGATATGGTTGATGAGCATGTAGACACTTTCATATAGACTTGGAGACGGAGATGGGATTTTGGTCATCTCATTTTCGATAGAGACCCCATTTATGACATTGAGGGTAGCTATTATGCAGAGGGGGTTGAGATATAATCTTTAGAGGATTGAGATTCATACATGTATGATTCATATGTTTGGCATACTGATGATTATATGATTACTTATTTGTTCCATCCATTTAAGGATTACCCGACACAATAGTTTCAAGATGATTTTCAGCCACCTCGTGGGGGTTGTGATGCAAATTTGTAGGTGTCCTTACCCCTTGTAGGTGTCCTCGTAGGTGATTTCCTAGTGTCCTCGTAATGGATTCGCCTTCTTTCCATAATATCTATATGAAAAGTTGATCTCGAGGATCGTCGAAACTATGAGTATTTTCAACCATCGTGCTCAAACTTTGATAGACACTAGGATGTGGCTAGCCCAGAGAATTTTGAGGTCCACACTACCCAAAAAATGTACTTTCATATTGATACTTTTGGTGGGGATTTGTAGATGAAGAATCAATGTTTCCTAAGCTCGAGGGAGGAGTTTTTCTTTGGACATGAGGTTATCCCTTACCTCTTATCTTATTCTCCCGGAAGCCATGCAGTCTTCTTTCGCTCTCTCATCTCCTCTCAGTATTGAAAAAGCAATGGATCTTTGTGCATGAACGAAGATGAACCCTTGTCTATATACGATAGTCCTATTAATAGATGGGTTGATCAAGCTTGTGGCTATCACTTCAGGCATGATTCCTTGGATGATCAGAGTTATGGATATTCTTTCGAACAATATTTACTCCCTCCCACTCATCTTCACGAGTTTCCTTTCATGATTGATTATATATATACTTATGCTCATGATGTTGATGATTACAACTGCGTGAGACATCCTCCAGGACACAAACTTGAGAGAGAGCCCCCGATATGGGTGTGTAGTTCCTATCTGAGACATAACTGGAACGTTGTGATGGCCTCCTCCCTACAGAGAGTTCAGAAGAACTCCATATGATTCTCTTGTGTAACGCAGTGAGAAAGAAGATCTGCTAAGTTAGACGTGCCTGTGGCTGAGCACAGGTGAACGTGTGAAATCCCATGAGCTTGGTGCATCATTCCGAGACATAGATGAAATGATGTATTATCCTCCTCTGAGAAGAGAGTTGAGATGATGAAGTCCATAAGATCCACTGATTTGGACATGCCTATGGATGAGCACATGTGAATGCGATCCTAGTGGTTGAGCACTAGTGAGTGTGGTTCTCCTGTGAGATGCAGTGAGATAGATATTTGGACATCCCTGTGGATATGCCCCTAGTGGCTAAGCACTAGTGGGTGTATAATATACCTTTCTATATTGCTCAAGAGTCAGAATTACCTATAACCCTAATTGTTATGTAAAGGGTATAGGTCAACCCCACCTTAATGTAAAAGATGATTAATGAAAAAGATAATTAATATGGTAATTATTAATTATATTATAATTTATTGAGGTCGGACCTGATGTGCCAATAGAAACTACTATTAACAGGTTCAGTCTAATATAAGTAAAGGTAAATTCCCCATTGAGGAAATATAACACAAGTGTGAGATTGGAAATTTCAGCAAACAATTGTTCTTGGGAAAAGTGCTCACCTCTCTTGGGCGTTAGGTTTCTAGGGTTTGTGAGAACCCTTTTGTGTGATAAGTGTTTGTGGTGGTGAAGGTCTTTATTTTGAAGAATATAGAAAAGGATTGGCTGGGTTTTCTTCCCTTGTGTAGAAGGGTTTCCCATGATACTTCTTGTGTACTTGTGCATGGTGTTTCTTCTTGTGATCTTGGTTGTTGCAATTTTTTTTCCATGGTTTAAGTAAAATGACAAAATGGAATGAAATTAATTGTTAATCCTTTCTTATTGAAAAATAAACATGGTATTAGAGCATAGGTATTGAACAACCCATTGCACAAACAATTTTCAGCCATCTTCTCTCTCCTGCAAAACCATACGACCCTCCTAGGGTTTTCAAAAATTCTGTACGACCTACCTTTCTGGGAGGTTTTAGCTCTTGGAAATTAGACGTTGGGGATTAAAAGTTAATAGGAGTGTAAGAAATCCTTTATCGCACCTCTAGAAATATTCAGATTGCAATTCTGAGCATTTTGACGTTTTGGCCCTCGGGTTTCTAGGGTTTCGCTAATTTCTACAGAAAATTCAGAATTAGTGTTTCTGCAACTCTTTGAAGGAGCTATTCAGCTCACCAGTGTTATCCTATCTTTCAAAGGCTTATTGTTGGCAGTCATAAGTCCAACAAAACCTAAAAGTGTTAGCCTAGCCTAGCCGTTAGGTTTTCTATCCTAGTTGACAAGGGTTTGTGAATAATCTAAAATTATGATGAACACAACTATTATGGAAGATAAGCTTGATGAATAAAGAAACTTAAAGTTCCTGGAAGACAAGACTTTAGAGGAATATTTATTGTGGGTGATACAAAAAGGTGACACTGTGACTACCTTCTTCATGAAGATGTTAGAGGACAAAAATTAGCCAGGTTCCATTGGAAAAATTATATCAGCACCCTTAGGTATGCACTTGTATATATATTATTCGTATCATTGTCATGAGGGTAATTGCAGGAGGAAGGAACCTTTTTCCGAAGTCATGGATCCAGAGGGATCTCAGTGCATTCAGAAGAGAAACACACTGGACGTGAAGACTCCAGGTTTGATTGTTGTAGTTGTCATTCCTTTAATCTATATTTCTAAATTTTTCTACATTAAAAGTAGGTGTTGTAGATGTGACAACAATCCTTAATTTTTTTTGATTCTAGATATGTACTCGTTATTCTCATTTAGGAGATATTATTGTGTTGGTTCCTTTTGTTTTCTTGTTCCAGGAAGGTTAACAACAAAGACATGTGTTTATCTTTCAGAGGGAGTCACTTGACTTAGAGGGAGTCAAAACTATTTGAGAAAGAGGAAGAATAGAACCATCATTGAGGAAACCAATGCAATAATGCATGATCAAAATCTTTCTATGATTCTATGGGAAGAAGCATGCATGAAACAATATATGTTCAGAAAAAGAGTCTTCACCAAACTTTGAAAAACATAACTCCCGAAGAAGCCTTCACCAGAGTGAAGCCTGAGATTGAACACTTCAGGATATTTGGGTGCCCAGTTTATTTTCATGTACCCAAAGAGAAGAAGTCCAAGGTAGACCCTTCATGGAGAAAGGATACATTTATGGGATAATAGTGAATCTTCGAAGACATTCAAGATTGACATCCCTGGTCAGAGACAGATTGAGACAAGAAGAGATGTTGTCATTGAAGAAGAGATATCCTTTCAAAGATCCAGAGAATCTCAGATGGAGATTGACAGTGAGACAATACCTTCTCCCCCTTCAGCAGTTCATAGGGAGACATACATTATTCCAGCTGATCCAGGTTCTCCAGTTGATATGTCCAGAGATATTGCAGTAGGGCATAAAAGGCCTGCCTAGGTTCACTCTGCAGGAGGAAAAAAAACATACAAGCCTCTCAAGGCACATCTAGAGAGAACAAAGAGATTTTTCGAGCTACTCTTCAAACATGAGCCACATCATTGATTCTGAGCCTTCTTGTCATAGAGAAGTGACACGTGAACAGGTATGGCAAGATGCCATAACAAAATAATTCCCGTATATCTTAAAGAATGATGTATGATACATTGTTCCGAGACCAGTGGGGAAGTCTATGGTGACTTCCAAGTGGATCTATAAAATCAAACATGTAGCTGATGGAAGTGTCGAGAAATACAAACCGAGATCCATGGCCAGAGGATTCCCACAAACAGAGGGAGCTGTCTATGATGAGACACTTGATCCAAAAACTGAGTTGTTGGATACACGCAATATGTGACTTCTGATTTCGAGATAAAGGATCTGGGTATGATGCACAAATTCTTGGGACAAGAAGTATGACATAGGACAAATGAGACTTTTCCTCAGTCAAGAAAAAAAACAATGAGGATATTAAAGAAGTTCAGTATGAATAATCCATGCCTACACTGATGATGGTGAATTTGAAATGATGATGATTCAAACAATATTGTTCCACAACTGATTTGATCACTGATGTATTTGGTTAAACCCAGACTCGATATATGCTATGTAGAGAATGTACTTAGAAACCAATTCATGAGTCAATGAAGACAAAATCACTGGACCACAATGAAACATGTATTGAGATATCTACGAGGCACAATTAGATATGGCCTGAGATATGTCTCCAATGTAGACTTGAGTTTGTAGGGATATGACGATACATATTGGGAAGAAATCATAGTGGACCGAAAGAGCACATTCGATTGTTATTTTACCTTGGAGTTTGCCATGGTTTCCTTATGTAGCATGAAGCAAATCTCTGTGGCCTTGAGTACCATAGAAGAAGAGTATATAGCATTGAGTGTGCGAAGCAGTGTGGCTTCATAAGCTTCTGATTACTTGATCATGAGATGGATTCTATGATTATAACCAGAGATACGTGAAGCTATTTGAGAACCCTGTGTTTCATGACAAATTGAAACAGATTGAGATAAAATATCATTTTTCATAGACATGATGTAGAGGAAAGCAGTACACATGCAATACCTTCCTACACATGAGCAGATTGTGGACATCTTCACCAAAATGTCTTGGTGAAGAATACCTCTTTAGTTGAGAGGGAGTGTTGATGACTATATCCAAGACAAAGTTAGAGTACTTCTTTGCGAGACTTGGCCTGATGGAGAATGCCTCCCTACCTGAGAGGGAGTGTTGATGATTACAATTGCGTGAGACATCCTCCAGAACATAGACCTGAGAGAGAGCCTATGATATGGGTGTGTGGTTCCTATCTGAGACAAAACTGGAACGTTGTGTTGACCTCCTCCTTACAGAGAGTTGAGAAGAACTTCAGATGATTCTCATGTGTAACGTAGTTTGAAAGAAGATCTGCTGAGTTAGACCTACCTGTGGTTGAGCATAGGTGAATGTGTGAAATACCATGATCTTGGTGCATCGTTTTGAGACAGAGATGAAACTATGTATTAGCCTCCTTTGAGAAGAGAGTTGAGATGTTGAAATCCAGATGAATCTCTTGTGTAATGTAGTGGGAAAGAAGATTTGTTGAGTTGGACGTTCTTGTGGATGAGTACAGGTGAATGTGATCCTAGTGGTTGATCACTAGTGAGTGTGGTTCTCCTGTGAGACGCAGTGAGATACAGATGTGGAAATACCTGTGGATGTGCCCCTAGTGGCTAAGCACTAGTGGGTGTATAAGATCCCTTGCTATAATGTTCAAGAGTCAGACTTACCTGTAACACTATTTGTTATGTAAAGGGTACAGGTCAGCCCCAACTTAATGTAAAAGATAATTAATGAAAAAGATAATTAATATGGTAATTATTAATTATATTATAAGTTATTGAGGTCGGACCTGTTGTGCCAATAGACACTATTGTTGATAGGTTCAGTCTAATATAAGTAAAGGTAAATTCCCCATTGAGGAAATATAACACAAGTGTGAGTTTGGAAATTTCAGCAAACACTTGTTCTTTGGAAAAGTGCGCACCTCTCTTGGGCGCTAGTTTTCTAGGGTTTGTGAGCACCCTTTTGTGTGCTAAATGTTTGTGGTGGTGAAGGTATTTCTCTTGAAGAATATAGAAAAGGATTGGTTGAGTTTTCTTCCCTTGTGTAGAAGGGTTTCCCAGGATACTTCTTGTGTACTTGTGCATGGTGTTTCTTCTTGTGATCTTGGCTACTGCAACAAATTGTTCATGGTTTAAGTTAAATGCTAAAATGGAATGAACTTCATGCTTAAGCCTTTATTATTGAAAAATTAACACATGATCATTACATGCTTGAATTATCTTTGTTGTTTCGCATGATTAAGCACATGGGGAGATACTTTGATGAGATGATCAAATCGTTGCACCGGTTGTATGAATTCACCTAACATCATCTATTGCCTGATATTTAGGTCCCCAAGGCCCCCACGTAAGTAGGTAGGTAATATTTATTTCCTTGGATTTGCATATTGATTTCTCATGTTAGTTTATATGCATTTCATATTTCATTTTTCTCTACTTGCACACTGATTTCATGCTTAATTTATAATTTTTTGAAAAAATGCTAAAATTTTATTTTTTAGATCAGTTTCATTTTTGGATATATATGGACAAAGGATGAGTGAAGCCATCCTAATATTTACGAGTTTTTTTTCTTAGTGTGTGTAGGCACAAGTCTACCAGGAGATGCTTTGGTTCTCATGCACTCTACGACGAGCACATGTCCCCCAAGTAGGAGCCATTTGTTATCCCCATTTTGTGGGATAACTAAGGAGATGATGTCTCGATGCCCTGAGGGTTAAGACATGGAGTGTCGAGAGAACACATGACTAGAAATGTCCATGTGCACATATGAAATCCTGCTCTATCACCACACTTGGATCCATCGTTAGAGCATCCACCACACCAACTAGATTTTGGAAAACATTTGGGTCTTGCTCCATGCTGTACAAGTTAGTATTGTGGTAGGTAAGTACCCTAATATTTGAGGCATTTAAGCATGTTTTATTGAAGCTTCTTTTGATTATAGAACGCTTGCTTGGACATTATTATTTTGACCCCGTTTCACCTTGGTGAGTGTCATCGATTTCCTAGTAAGTGGCCAT
>ML831156.1:25324-37456 GCA_009831015.1 Picea engelmannii
CGTAACTTGAAATAAACATAACTATATACCTGTAATGAATAAAGATCTGAAAATAGTACACAATGTTGTTCAGTGTCTTTTAGGTTTCACTACTTGGAACCTCTCAGAAAAGGAGTTATAGCAAAAATGACATACCTTGTTGAATTATGGCTTATTCTAGAGAGCGAACTTGTAGAGCGTGTCTCACATGGAATATTTGTTGTATGGATCTGAAAATGGTACACAAAATACTACAGACTGTACTCTAACCAATACATTTGGTCTTACTGAATTTGGATCTGTTATGAAGAAGTTATGACGTTTTTACCCGAAACACCTGTTTTAGACTAGTTTCAGGACTAGCCACAAACCCTATTTTCCACGGAGTGTAACTTCAAAAATACAACGACCCACAAGCTGAAATTTTTATCACAGCTACTTGGATATGTTTCTTCAATGACCTCCTAATTTCACGGTCTGAATCATTCTAGAAAAAAAGTTATTGCGAAAATGGTGAGATGACTTGTAAATAACATACCTTAGAAAGCATGATCAAAAGAATTTATCCTCCCTTGAATTTCGGCCTTCTTTACTTCACCTTCCCTCTGAAATTCGGCTTAGATATCCTTTGGTTACCTCAGTCACTTGTAGATATTCAATATGCTCAAGTGATTAAAAATGAGAGACCCTTGCCTCTTATTTATACTTTCATGTAGCTTCCTCAAGGGGTTACCTTCTAACCATCTTAACCAACTTTTCTTATTTTAGGGCTAACCCACTTCTAACCACTTGTACACTTAGTAATTTCTCCATTAACTTTATTATTTAAATAATTTCTTTTGTATCCACTTTGACTTATAGTACACTCATCACTATTATTTAAATAATTTCTTCTTTGCAACCACTTTGACTACTTTGACCTTTTGGGGCTTCTAGATGACTCATGAGGGTTCTCCAGCTTCACATGGCCATAACTTTCTAACCGTGAGGAGTTATGTGATGTTCCACATACCATTGGAAATGGCATTCCATGTACTATCCATCTAGAATAGTCTTGCCTGCAAATATATCAAAACTCATACCATTATCCATCAAACAAACTTGGGTCCATTACCCAAACCTTTGTGCTACCAGAATTTGCTATCAGACTTTTTTCAAGGGTTGACATCAATGAAAACCAACCCAATTAATCAATAGTTCCATCAAGCGAGCGAGGGAAGCTGATTTGGGAAGCCCACTAC
Organism: Picea engelmannii; assembly: GCA_009831015.1. Classification (NCBI taxonomy): domain Eukaryota; kingdom Viridiplantae; phylum Streptophyta; class Pinopsida; order Pinales; family Pinaceae; genus Picea; species Picea engelmannii. The sequence continues at coordinate 26,545 of ML831156.1, forward strand.
AGTTGGGTGGCAGGGCACTTCGGCGTCAAAAAGATAGTGGCAGTGCTGTAGAAACATTTCTATTGGACGAAACTTCGACAGGATGTTAGCAAGTATATTAGGTCCTGCACTACTTGTGCTATTTCCAAACCGACCACTAAGAAACAGGGCATGTACACGGTTACACCCCCCTGCCTACTCCTGACATGCCATGGGAATCTATCTCAATGGACTACATGTCGGGCCTTCCGTCCACCAAGAGGGGAAATGACCGTGTTTTTGTGGTTGTTGATCGCTTTTCCAAGATGGCTATCGTGGTCGCCTGCAAGAAGAGCATCACAACAGAGGCCACTGCCAAGCTCTTCTTTGAACGAGTCTAGGTACATTTTGGAATCCCACAAACCATTGTCTCAGATTGAGAAAGTCGGTTCCTCAACACATTTTGGTCGAGCCTTTGGTCACTTCTAGACACCAAGCTCACCAAATCCATTGCCTTCTACCCCCAAACAGATGGCCAAACTGAGGTTGTCAATTGGATGATCGAGCATATCCTGCGCATGTACAATTCCAAGCACCTCCGCACATGGGATGAGAGTCTTCCCTATGTTAAACATAGCTACAACAGAGCCCTACATAGTTCAACCGGCCACAACCCCTTTCAGGTTGGGTTGGGATTCCAACCATTGGGTTCCATGGATATTGCATTACCTCTTGTGGCCACCCTGCCCGATTCATCACCTGCTCCATCTGAAGCTGACAAAGCCTCCTGGTTCATTGAGCGGATCCAACACATCCGCCAACAGGTTCAGGATATTTTACAGAAGTCCAATGCCAAGTACAAGCAGCGCCATGATCAACACCGGGTGCCACATAAGTTTCAGGTGTCAAACAAAGTTTGGTTACACTTGTAGAAAGAATGCCTTACAGGGCCCCATCGGAAGCTTCGCCCACTCCCTTATGGACCTTACACCATCACCAAGGTTGTTTGTGACAATGCTTTTGAGCTCAACATTCCTCCTTTCCTTGGCCTGCACCCAATGTTCAACGTGGATCTCCTTCGACCATACTTCCCACCATTATTGGACACCTCAGAGATAGCAGAACAATTGACACCAACAGAACTCAACCTTGACTGCATGCAACAGGAATCCAGTGATCAGATTGTGGACACATAGGTCAAGGGCACTCGCCAGTAAAGGATCCAGCTTTATCGAGTTGTCAAAGTAGGGCAACTCCTGCACCAAGGCAAATGGCTCACCCGGAGCCAAATTCAATAGAAATTTCCTCATGTGATGGAGGCACTCAACACAATGGTGACCATTTCTTCCTAAGGGGGGAGGATTGATCCAGATGGATGTCAGTGGCCTCCCACCTATTCCAATTGGCTCATTTTGGCAGTTTTCCAGTTTGACAGTTTTTTCCTAGTTTTCGGGTCCGTGACTTCTAGGGTCGTTTTGAGGCCCTAAACAACGTTTTTAGGGCTCGCCACAGTCAAACTACAAATAGAGTTAGAGTCTGACGACAACATGTGTAGTCCTCGGATAGACCTTTCCAACGGGCTATCGTGTGCCTAAAACGAAGATCGTATGCAAAAGTTACGACCCCGGGAAGTTGATGTACTAACTTACCCCAACGGGGCCCACATGACTTTTGGTGCTTTATCTCCTAGGGTTAGGTTTTTAGATGTCTAGGGTTTTGGCACTTCTGTTTATTGTAAAAAGGCTTGGAGAGCCTCATTGTAACCATCTTCTTGTGAATGAGCGAAACCGTCACATCTCTTCTCAGGATAAGCCGCCACCATTCTAGCAAGCTTGTTTTTCACTGCATTTTATAGTTTCATCACATTTTCTTATTGAATAGAAACCAGTTTTACTGTATCTCTGTTATTCTTGTGTTTCTGTGTTAAGAATAATAATAATCTGTATTCATTTCATTCTGCTCATAAAATCCGGATCAATAGTCAACCCCGAGGGTTAGCTCAATTGGTTTAGAGCCAGATGTGAGTTTATCACGCTTGTTGGTCACGGATTCCACCTAATTAGGGCCTATATCAGGGGGATGTATTTGGAGGGTTTTCCGTGAGTACATTTCCTCATAGTATATATATATATATATAGTCGATATTGAAATATTTCACTTAACACATTGAAATATTTTATTTGTGGTTCACATTGAATTTTTTTTGTTATTAATATTGTTTTAAATTCAAGCATTAACTCCATATTAAGCATTGAAGGAATTATACATCTCCCTCATACTTAGAAGTAGAAAGCACCTATCTGTGGAGTAAAAAAAATTTACTTTCAATTTCTCTCTCTCTCTCTCTCTATTTATGATCGATATTGAAATATTTTTGTTATTAATATTTTTTTAAATGCCACATGTCAACTCCATGTTGAGCATGGAAGGAATTACACATCTCCCTCACACTGGGATGTAGAAAGAGCGTTTCGACACAATGACGTGCAAAGTGATGTGAAGAGTAATTTCCAGCGAAACAGGTTTGTAAAAGTTGCAGAAATAAAGTGGATGGTAGGATTGCAGATTAGTGTCTAGTCCATTGGGTGAATGGGGTCATAACAAGACTCGAATGGGAGGTTGTTTTGAAAATGGTAGAGAGACAATTTGGCTGAAAAGTACAAGCTAAAAGTGCTCTTCTTCTTGCTACTTTAAGTTGTAGAGATTGTGCTAAGAGTGTTGCAAGTGTAGAAAACACTCAATATTTGAGGATATTACAACTATGGGAGAAGTACACCAACTTCTAACTCCCGAAATATATGTCCTAGCTATTTATGCAACAAAGGGGAAAGCAATGAAAGATATACAAACATCTTCACTCACAAGAAAACACTAGTTCTCCAAGTATATCCAAGAGATTTATCATTAAACTTCGAGGGAGGGAGTTCTCCCAAATCCAACCATACCTAAGAAGTGAGGGAGTTGTTCGTTAGATAGAGTCTCTAGCTCAACAAATTACACATATCCCTCACACTGTGCTGTAGAAAGATCCTTTCGACGCAATGACGTGCAAGTTGATGTGAAGAGTAATTTCCAGCAAAAAAGGTTTGTAAAAGTTGCAGAAATAAACTAGATGGTAGGATTGCAGATTAATGTCTATCCCATTGGGTGAATGGGGTCATAACAAGGCTCAAATGGGACGCTATTCTGAAAATGGTAGAGAGACAATTTCGCTGAAAAGTACAAGATAAAAATTCTCTTCTCCTTGCTACCCTACATTGTAGAGATTGCGCTAAGAGTGTTGCAAGTGTAGAAAACACTTAATATTTGAGGATATTACAGCTATGGGAGAAGTACACCAACTTCTAACTCCTGAAATATCTGTCCTAGCTATTTCTGCAACAAAGGGAAAAACAATGAAAGACATGTACTATTATGATCCAACGCCTTAAAAATGATAAATAGTCACTGAATTACAGTCCACTTCAAGGGGGAAACCTCCGTTTACAATATATCCACTTCTGAATACAATATGAGGTGTGATAAGATGATCCTAATATTAGATCTCCTTGATAATATATATATATATATATATATATATATATATATATATATATATAGGAGACAAAGGGGTACAATTATGATGAAAGGGTGCAATGGAGGGTTCTAGCCGACCTACACATATAATACTAGAAATGTAATAATCCAATATCTAGGGCTTAATAATGGGTTTTATATAAAACATGGGGCTTTGTCTAGGGATTAACATGCCCCTCTCCTTCAAACAAGTGTTGTCCTCAATACTTGACTAACCACGAGTGCTTCTACACGAAGAACTCATATTCCCATGTCGCCTTTTCCACTAGTAGGTTCTTCCATTTAATGAGGTACTCTATAATTGCTCGATTTATCAACTGCTTAATTCTTGTTTCAAGGATTGTTTCTGGCTATAGTGTGATTTTCCCTTCTTCATTGATCTCTGGTAAAATAGTTTGGATTGGGATCTTGTTGCCAATGACCTACTTTAAGCAAGAAACATGGAAGACTAGATGTACACGTGAAGATTGAGACAACTCCAATTTGTAAGCCCTACTTCCAATCCTTTGTAAAACCTTATAGGGGCCATAATATTTGGGTGTTAATTTATTGTCCTTTTTTTGTTGCTTGAGGGACGTCTGGTTGTATGATTGTAGCCTTAGAAATACCCAATCCCCCACTTCAAATTCCCTTTCACTGTGATGTTGATCTGCTTGTTGTTTCATCCTATTTTGTGCCATAACCAAGTTGTCCTTCAATAGTTTGAGGACCTCTTGTTGGTTCCCTATGTGGTCCTCCACTGCTTGAACCTTTGTATTCCCTTTCAAGGGTGATGTGATGGATGGAGGATGATATCCATAAAGTGCCAGAAATGGGGACATTTTTGATGACGTATGGAAGGATGTGTTATACCACCATTCCGCCAAGGGAAACCACTTGACCCATTGTGTCTGTTTATTGGATGCAAAGCAACGAAGATATCCTTCTAGACATTTATTCACAATCTCAGTTTGCCCATCGGATTGAGGATGGTAAGATGAGTTGTGAGCCAATTGAGTACCCAAACAAGAAAACATTTCAGTCCAAAAATTTCTTGTGAAAATCAGATCTCTGTCACTTACAATAATCTTGGGGAGTCCATGTAGCTTTTGAACTATTTCCATGAATGTTGCAGCTACTGTACTTGCTTTAAAAGGATGAGAAAGAGAGCAAAAATGGACATATTTTGTTATTCGATCCACTACTACCATGATGACAGTCTTTCCTTCGGATTTGGGTAAACCTGTAATAAAATCCATTGAAACTTCTTCCCAATGTTGACTTAGTATAGCTAATGGTTGTAGGAGACCTGGAGTCTTGATTGTCTCTCCCTTATTCTGTTGGCAGACCAAACATTCATACATAAATTTTTGAACATCATTTTTATGACCTTCCCAGAAAAAATCCTTCTTGATCCTGTGGTATGTTTTTAAGAATATTGAATGTCCCCCTATAGGAGAAGTGTGCAATTCCAGAAGGACCTTTTGTTTGAGTTGGGAATTCTTACATAAATATAGGCAATCATGATACCATAACAAAACATTCTTCCATACAAAATTATCTATTGAAATGGGGTCCTCATGTAGTTGTTGAATGATCTTGCATATCTGTTGATCTTGCTTCCACTCTATCCTTGCTTCATTCACCCAATCAGATTGTGGAATAGAGATAGTACATTGTGAACATTTTGTTTCTTCTTCTTTCCTTGAAAGGGCATCTGCCACAACATTATGTTTTCCTTTTTTGTAGATAATTTCAAAGTCATAACCCATTTTTGTTGCTCTTCTGAAGATAATCGTTGCTCCAAGAAGTACTTCAAACTATCATGATCTGTTTTTACTTTGAAGTGTCTTCCTATTAGGTAAGGGCACCATTTCTGAACTGCATGTAGTATGGCCAACATTGTTTTTTCATAAATGGGTTTGACTAAGTTTTTTCCTTTAAGTTGGCTTCTTTCAAAGGTAAGGGGCCTTCCTTCTTGCATTAAAACTGCACCAATGCCATGGCCTGAGGAATGATACTCCATAATAAATGTTTTTGTAAAGTCAGGTGTGGCCAAGACGAGAGTTGTACACATAGCCCCGTTAAGTTTTTCAAAATCTTTGGTTGCTTCTTCTGTCCAAAAAAATTCTTCCTTCTTTAATAATGTTGTTAGAGGTGCTACTATTTGACCATAGTTCTTGACAAACTTGAGGTAATAGCCTGTCAATCCTAAAAATCCTCTAAGTTTCTTCGAGGTTTTGGAAATTGGCCATTCCCTCATAGCTTTAATTTTGTTAGGGTCCACTTTTACACCTTCATGAGATACAATATGACCCAAATATTCCACTTCTTGAACCTCAAAGGCACACTTGGAAGGCTTTGCATAAGGTTGTTGCTCTTCCAATAGTCGTAATACATTGCCAACAAGTTGCACATGCTCTTCCCAAGATTTGTTGTAGATTAGTATGTCATCAAAAAATATTAACACAGATTTTTTAAGGAAGGGCTTGAAAATAGAATTCATCAAATTTGAAATGTCGAAGGTGCATTAGTAAGTCCAAATGGCATAACCAAAAACTCATAGTGACCTTCATGTGTTCTAAAAGTTGTTTTAGGAATGTCTTCCTGCCTCATTCTGATTCGATGATATCTCGAATGAAGATCCAACTTAGTAAAGAATTTTGCTCCATGCAATTAATCTAATAATTCATTAATGGCAAGGATAGGAAACTTATCTTTGATAGTCATTTTATTGAGTTGTCTACAATTTGGACACATACGCCATGAACCATCCTTTTTTGTAACCAACACCACCGGTGAAGAGAAAGAACTTTGGCTAGGTTGAATGATGCCAGCCTCTAACATTTCCTGGATCATGCGCTCAATCCCACTCTTTTGTGCATAAGGATACCTGTAATGCCTAATGATAGGTGGTACACTTCCTGGTTGCAACTGAATAGCATGGTTAGGATCTCGAACAAGTGGAAGACCCTTAGGCATTTCACCAAATACCTTGGAATGATTGTTGATAAATATTTGGAGATATGATGGAGTAGGGGATATAGATGTTTGAACATCAAGTGAACACAATTATGATATTACACCCCAATGTCCCTTTTTGAGTAATTTTGTCATGCTATTAGAGCTTATCACTTTAAAGGGTTTCCCTTGGATACCTCTAAGCTCAATTTCCTTGCCATCTGAGGAAAATTTCATGAAAAGATCTTGAAAATTAAAGGCCACTATTCCCAATGATTGTAACCATTGGACCACTAATACAACATCGACACCCCCCATTTGGATGGAAATCATGGGGCTATCCATAAAATACTTCCCCATGTTGAGATTAATATTATGGCATTTCCCTGAACAATTTATGGTACCTCCATCTGCAATCATTACTTGAAACTCTGGCGCGGGATATACAAAGCAATTGATATATTTTGCTAATTTGTAATGGATGAAATTATGGGTACTACCAGAATCAATCAATACTCTTACCTTTTTATTTTTGATGTATCCTTGTATCTTGAGGGTTTGTGGAGTACTGACGCCGGCCAATGCATGACACGATATTGTTGGAGTAATCTCTTTTAGATCTGGATCTTGTGGCGGTTTCAATTCCTTATCTTCTTCCTCTTCATAGTCTATGTAGAATAATTTATTCTCACCACATTTATGCCTCTTACTGTACTTGTTGTCACAATTGAAACATAGTCCTTTTTCTCTTCTTTCATCCATTTGTTGAGGTGTCAACCTTGTTGGATGAGGTACGCTATCTTCTTCCTCTTCACATTATATGTAGAATAATTTATTCTCACCTCATTTATGCCCCTTATTGTACTTGTTGTCACAATTGAAACATAGTCTTTTTGCTCTTCTTTCATCCATTTGTTGAGGTGTCAACCTTGTTGGTTGAGGTACACTATCTTCTTCCTCTTCACAGTCTGTGTAGAAGAATTTCTTCTCACCACATTTATGCTCCTTACTGTACTTGCTGTCACAATTGAAACATAGTCCTTTTGCTCTTCTTTCATCCATTTATTGAGGTGTCAACCTTGTTGGTTGATGTACACTTGTTTTATGACCCCCAAAACGATCTTCGCTTGTTGTGTATGCTCTAATGGTAGATTTGTGTGTAGCTTTATTTTTGGCCTGGATATGACGAACATTTTTTATAGTTTCCATAATATTTATAGGATGTCTTAAGAAAAGCTCATGTTTGATGTCTTGTTTTAATCCACCCTCTTGTTTTAATCCACCCATGTAAACTTCCAACAATTGTTGATCACTTATGTCATCCACCCTTGTGGCCGATACCTGAAATTCCGAGTTATAATCTTCAATATCACCTAAGTACTTGATTCTTGTCAATTGACTGAAGTAGTCTTGTTCCTACACTTTCCCATATTGTGCTTCTAAGTCTCTTGTAAATAAACCCCGAGTATAATGATAAATAGTGGGCCGCCTTTTTACTATCTATTGATACCATTGATATGGTTTTATCTCAAAGTTCAAAGTTGCTATGCGAATCATTTTCTTATCATCCATAATATTATGTAGTTCAATATATTGCTCCATTTGGTTTACTTAGGTAAAGACCTCTATTCCATCAAACTTCTTTAATTCAATCTTGGGAAAGTTGAATTTAGGACCCCCACCATAATTATTTCTACTATTAGAGTTAGATTCACTAGTTGAAAATTGTTTATTATTGGCATTTTGTTCAACATGAATACTACCTTTATTTTAATGAGTTCCTTGCATTTTTGATATCTCCTATAGGGAGTCTCTCATCTAGAGCTTGAAAGATTATGGAAGACATGAAATTTTGCATTTCCTTCATGGAATTTTGTATTTCTTCTTTATTTTCATCCATCTTATTTTTTATGTTATTCTTATTTTCTTCCATCTTATTTTCCATTTCATCCATCTTCCTTTCCATTTCTTGAATTTGTCTTTGTGAGTTTACCCAATTATTAGACCTGTCACTCAAATCATTAAGTTGTTCCTCCAATTTGGATAGCATATTATGTATGTCCTCATTTTCTTCTTGAGTCATAGATGAGACTTCTGGAGGTTTAATTGCTATTGACATATTTTTTGAACCCATATGGAATAATAATAATAATATTCCTCTATTCTATCTTTATCACAAATTTTGAATCACTAGAAATAGATCTTCCAATAAAAAGTTATGTCAATTGTAAGTTACGTACCTTTCAAACCCCTAATTTGGAGTCTGTCCTCCTGGCCGACCTTCCTTATAATGTAATTCAGAAATTTCAACCTGTAGTACTTTGATATGTCTTCTCTTCAATGCCACAGGTCTGATCAAAATTGGATTTGCCAAGTGGAAGTTAGGGTAACTTCCCCACACCTTGTTGATTTTTTGCCTTTCTAGGAGAGCGAAATTGTATAGAATGCCACATGCACAATATTTAATATCTGGTTCTGAAACTTGTACCAGAAATACTAAAGACTGTCTTTGTTCAAATGCAACTAGTCTCACTGAATTTGGATTCTTGCTGAAAAAAAATATGATGATTTTACTCGAAACACATGTTTGAGACTAATTAGTAGGACTAGTAAGATGCCCTCTCTTCCACAAGGTGTATCTCAGAAAATATAACGACCTAGAAGCTGGAATTTTTACCACATATATCTTGATATGTCCTCTAAATAACCTCCAAGTTTCGTTTTTTGAATCATCCCAGAAAAAAATTATAGCGAAAACGCTAAGATGACTTGCTTGGAGAAAAAAAAGCCTAGGATCAATGTGCTGATACCAAATGTTATGATCCAACACCTTAAAAATGATAAATAGTCACTGAATTACATTCCACTTCGAGGAGGAAACCTCCTTTTACAATATATCCACTTCAGAATACAATATGAGATGTGATAAGATGATCCTAATATTAGATTTCCTTTATATATATAGGAGACAAAGGGGTACAATTATGATGAAAGGGTGCAATGAAAGGTTCTAGCCAACCTCTACACATATAATACTAGAAATGCAATAATTCAATATCTAGGGCTTAATAAGGGGTTTTATATATAACATGGAACTTTGTATAGGGCTTAACATATACAAACATCTTCACTCACAAGAAATTGTTGGTTCTGTTAGCACTTTGTAATTTTCCCAAGGCTGTGGAGGCAGTCACAGAGGCAACATCAAAACCACTTCGAGTCTTGGATCTAGCCCTCCAAGACTCAGAGAGGGATCTCTCTGTTTGATATAGATTTGTTTGAATAGATATTAGGCTAGTTATGCAGAACATGGGTTTGTTTATGGATTTGGTATGTTTGGGAGATCGAAAACTCGAATTTTCATTGGGCCATGGGGTCTACCTTTCTGAAAATGGATCTATCTCAGATGTAAAAGATTGTCTCCACAGGGCAGGGTAGCAAGAATGTTGGATCAAATTGAATTAAATGCAAGTGGAGGAGAGGAAAAGAAGGGAAAATCCATCAAAGCAGAGGAGCAACTAAGAATTCCTATGCTCAACTTCAGACGAAAACATGCAGATCATTAAAAGACCAGAAACAGAGTGCAAAAAACAAGTTATGTTCTTAATATTTCTGTCAATGATTAGATCAGGGAAAAACATGAATGGATTAACAGAGCAAGAAAAAAATTACTCAGAGGAAAACATCACCAGGGAGTCTAACACAAGAATCTTGCAACTACAACTTTTATTTCTGGAAAATCATCTAGAAAATTACAACGTATCCCCCGTGGGGCATGAATCCAGAGCTCAATCCTCAACCCTTGTGCATTTTCCTTATTACAATATATGGAACAGACTCTCCCCAGGCTCAGCCGGTCGAATCTAACCACCTCGGCCAAAAATAGAAGTAAAATCGCTGAAAATCCTGAACTGTCCTCCATAACAAACGGGCCGAATTTCTGCAAAAAGGGGGTCCGCACAGACATCTGTTTCTCTTCAATGCCGACACCTGGGAAAAACATGAAGGAAGTTATTGTAGATGGGCATGTGCTAGACAAAAACCTCCTTTGGTTTCGCCAAATTCGCCTCCAGCTCGCCGAAATAGCTCCCGTAAAAAGAGGATTGAAACAGAAAGAAACGAAAATCCGAAAAATGAGGCTGAAAGATAGCTTCGATTCTCCTAGATGGTGGCACTTGTGCAAAAACTGAGAGAGGTTTTTGTTCTTCATCCCATTACAGAGAAAAACCTCTCTCGGTTTTTCAAGCTTCGTTTTCATTTGCCCGGAATCCGCTTCGGAAGACGACTGGTCAGAACTGGAAAAATGGTGGTTTTGAGTTTTTGTATGGGCGGTTTTTTTGGGGAAAGGTGGTATTCCGAACCCCCCCTGAGGTGGTAAGTGGTATTGGGAGGAGAGGTCCGAAATCACCTGGAAGCGACAAGTGTCCCTCCCAATACC
>ML831156.1:42092-54685 GCA_009831015.1 Picea engelmannii
AAGGGTAATAAAAATCTTTTCAATCTTAAAAAACCCTTAATCACTAAGTATTTGATAACCTTGGTTTAAATCGATATATCTTGTGGTTTAATACTTGCGAACCTAATCTCTAAATCTCTTAATACAAGTAGTACTTTGTGGTTGATTAAGTGTCATAATCATTGTGAAACACTTGTGCTTGAAATTCTAGATCTTCTAAATTTCCTTTGATTTGTGAATGTTGATGTTGCCATTGAGGAGCAGTCCAATAGAGTAAGTGCTATTGGGGCATGCTTAGGCTTAATGTGTTGATGATGCTCTCGCCTTGATTTTCTTGATATTGTGCACACATATAATGTGATTAGCTTGTTGTATTGTATCATTGTATATCTAGCATTCTTTATTGTAAGTATTGGTATATTTATTCTTTTGTAAGTAACTTGTAATTCTATTGTAACGAAACACCCTTTAATTGTAGTTGACCCCTTGCCCAACCTTAGGCACTAGTCTTAGTTGACTTAGGGAAAGGCTTGCTTCACATACTAACCCTTGCATCTTGCATTGCTGCCTTAACATCATAGGTTAGACTCCCCCAAAACCTTAAAAAATTAAAATCAACTCCTAGAACATAAACGCTAAATCTTGTTTAGTAACTAGGGTCTACCCCCCTTGGCTTCCCTAGGAGTAAGCCTAGACGGAAGAAGTTCCGGTCAAAGTGACAGCGTGGGCTGTGAACCTAGGCATTGTGCCTCCAAGGACACACTAAGTGAGCCGAACTTAGCTCACGTCTTCAAGTGTGTATAAGGACGACAACACATACCTAAGAAGTGAGGTAAATGTTATTTAAATAGAGTCTCTAGCGTCTCCAACACCTGTGCAACTGGGAAACTCTAGCAAAACCAAAAAGGAAAGGGGGTTGGGGAATCAGGAACCTCTCCCACTCCTTGCAAGCTCTGGCGGCCAATACTCTTTGGTGAGCTGTAACTCACACAGGGATCTGACACTCAGTCTTAAAAGACAAATATCTACCATTTTTCTCGGTGGACTCCTGGCTCAGAACAACAACTCCCTCCACAAGATCGGCCTCAACATTTTGGAGAAATATTACAAAATCTGCCAGCTGGATAACCAAATCACTTTGCTGGAACCCGGGCTCGGGGCACTCCATCATTCTTGGCATGGACCGCATCGTTGGTATGGAAAAAAATTCTCTTCTCTCCCCTCAATTGATCTCCATCTTAAATTCAAAAAACGTTTGTTATCTTTTCCAAGTGGCTGGGACTTGCAGACCCGGTTTTCTTTTAAACGTTTGGAAAACCAGCTAGGATCTCGAGCTTCCAGCGACCCTTGCGCCCGAGTGGACAAGCTACTGCCAACACCTAGCGAATATGGGCATCCAACTGCAAGCTACAAAAGATAGGCCGATGTGGACGGGGGGCGATCGATCGGGTTACCTGACTGCTAAAAACGTCTACACAGAACTCTCAAATCACACCTGTCCCATTTCTATCGGTGGCTGGAGACACAGTCTCTGGTCTTGGAACCTAGCTCTCAAAATAAAACTGTTTATCTGGCTTTCTCTTGAAATTAAGATAAATACCTGGGATGTTATCCTAAAAAAAGGATGGGTCGGCCCCAACATTTGCCATCTCTGCAATCAAGAAGAAGAATCGGTTCAACACATTTTTATCAACTGTGTCTTTACCCGAACAGTCTGGGCCACCATCGCTGCTGCTCTCAATTTAACTTTCACTTGGGACAGACACAATTTAGCAGATTGCTTTGACAACTGGTCAAAGTCCGCCCACCACTCTCTAAACCTCCCTCCCATGGTTTGTTGGTATGTTTGGATTGATAGAAACAACTACATCTTTGTCAATAAGACTCCTTCAGCTAATACAGTGGCCTTCAAATCACTTGGCATGCACAACTATTGGACATCCTTTCACCCAAGAATAGTTAAAAAAAAAGACAAAACACCTCACCATTTCTTCGGAGGAGTCTCCCACAACCTGGTTCGATGGAGCTTCACAATCAAATAACATGTAGAGCGACACAGGAGGAGTGATACATATCTCTCATAATACTCTTTGCAGATGGACCTGTAATTGTGGTCAGGGCACCAACACCAGGGCAGAATTATTGGGTGCCTGGGCCACTCTCCTTCTGGCCTCCAAACTAAATTTAGAAACACTTCTGTTGTTTGGGGATTCCTGCATCATCATAGACTGGCTAAAATATAAGGGTAATCTACAGGTCACCATTCTCTTGGGTTGGAAGGATAGGATCAAACAACTCCAATCACCTTTCACCAAGCTCAATGTCAAACATATCTATCGTGAAAGCAACAAAGAAGCCGACTCACTCTCCAAGGCTGCACTCAAGAAAAAAGTCGAAATCATCATCTTCGATCTCTGGGTGGACGGGCACGAGGCCCCCCCCATGTTCTAAAACTTTTGTAGGACAAGTGACAGCCTAAAAATATCATAGACCTGATCAGACATTATGACTCCCTTCCTTGCAATGCACAACACAAAAATTATTTTTCAGCTCTGTTATTTCCCCCAATATATTTCTGCTCTTCAGTAAATTTTGTTTTTTTGGGCAGACAAAACTATCTTGTTTTATGACCAGCATGGATCACCATTTTCATTTCTTTCTGGGTACTTGATTACCTTGCTTTGTAATCTCTTGAGCAGAGAACAAAATTATATCTCTAATATAATGGTGAAATTTTTCTGTGGAAAAAAAAAACCTCTTACAATTAAAAAAAAATGATGTTTCTTTTATTCTACAAAGTAGTGAAAGTTTTGCAACTCCTCATTGAGGTCCATTGATCCATTGACCCTTCTCAAATATGTGCAACCAATTACTAAGTATAGATCAATGCGTCCCCATAATATGACATCCATGTGTCCCATAATAAAAAGCCAATGCTTCGATCCTTATGCTGGAAGAATATAAAACATAACATGAGGCGGTCCCATGCCTTCATATAGAAGGCGGCACATGACCCACTGTTTGTACAAAACTATGTGGATTGGCAACAACCATTCAGCTTGTAATGTGAAGACGGCTCCATACCACATCTAATTCGAACCATACGTGTGAAATAGCCATTGATTGGATGAAGGGGGTGGCCCCGATAATGTGAATGTCGTTGCAACCCATGTGTGCTATCCCTGAAGTAATCAAGTCATGGACTCAAGGGCGACCCCATTGTTTAAACGATCATGAAATAATTTCAAGGCGGATCCATAGGAGGGAGGAAAGCTGATTTCATGATCTCAAGGAGGGAGGAATTAATCTTCTTAGGGAAAAATAACCCCAAGTTATTTTGGAAGGAGCTTCAAACGAGAAAGAAACAAACTGAAAATAATATCACAGCTTATCAATGGTTCAAGTATGCAAAGCAACTTTATGAGCAAAATCCTAAGGTGGACCCTCCTCCCTTGTTCAACACTACTACTAAGCTCTTCATCATGCAAGAAATTGAGGTGGGTATCAAAAAGTTGGTTGTTGGAAAAACAAAAGATTTAGTTGAACTCCAGGCAAAATATCTAAAGTGGGGTTCAAAAAACTCTTGCACCTCACATTATGAAAATTTTCAACAATATCATTTAGCAGGGATTCCCTACAGATTGGACAACGAGCCTAGCAATACCACTTTTCAAGAGTGGGGATGTCAACAATCCCTCCAACTATAGGACCATAATGACAAACCCCTTGTTTGCGAAGTTATTTGGAAGTATGCTAGAAAATAGAATCAACAAGTGGGCGGAAGAAGGGGATAAGTGTGCTAAAGGGCAAGCAGGTTTAAGACCTAAACACTCAACGATTGATCACAGTATAACTCTAAGGCACATCATTGAAAAAGTGTGGGAGAAAAAAGAGGAAGCCTTTTGTTGCCTTGTCGATTTCAAAAAAGCTTTTGACACGATCCCTAGAGATAAGCTTTGGCATAGAATGGAGGAACTTGTGGTTCCTATACATCTTAGAGCAGCCGTCCATAGGCTATATGAGGAGGTTAAAATCAAAATCAGAACGTTAGCTGGTATCTTCGAAAGTTTTAGGAGTGACATTGGGGTCAAGCAAGGGTGCTCATTGTCCCCTCCCTCTTTGGCCTATATATTGACAAACTTGAAGAGTGGTTAAACTCACAGGAGGGTGATGGTGCTTTGTTGGGTGATTTTGTGATAAGGCTTCTTTTGTATGCAGATGATCTTATTCTGATTGCTAAATCCGCTCTTGGGTTGCAAGAACACTTAATTTCCCTTGAGCGCTTTTGTAGTACAGTGGGAATGCAAGTCAATACTAGCAAGACGAAAGTGGTAATTTTTTCTAGCAAAATAAAACATAAGCAACATAAGTTCTACTTTGAAGGCAACACTCTTGAAGAAGTGGCAGATTACAAATGCCTCATAATTGACTTCAACAAAAATCTAAGTTGGGAAGGTTGCAAAAAGAAAAGAACTTTGGGAGGTTGGAAAGCATTCTATGCTTTTCAAAATAGATGCAGAGAAGCAGAGCTATGGTATTGGAAGACTATGCAAACTCTCTTTGGGCTTTTAGTGATCCCGGTGGTTCTATATGGTTGTGAAGTGTGGTCCAGCATCACATCTGACTTACAGTGGAAACAAATTGAGAAGATTAAAAAATGCTTGATCACAAACAACTTTAAAATTAAAAGTTCAATTCCTTATGATATCATGTTGAGTGAAATCGGGGCTGCTCCTATTGAAGCAATTGCTATGGTGCGTCTCATAAGATATCTAAAAAAATTGAGCAAATGGAAGACAGTCGGTGGCCTAAGGTCGTCTTCAATGACATATTGTGCAAAAGAAAGAAGACGTGGATGAGACAAAATATTAAATGGCTTAGTAAATGGGATATCCACTTGAGCAAGTGCCCTACGAACATTAAAGAGATAAAGGCTTTTGTTATTGATAGGTTCCACAAATGAGTTTGGGATAAAGGGCTCGGGAGAAAGAAAGAGTATTATATTGAAGAGTTTAACCCCACATACAATCATCATCAAAAAGCATACATTGGGGCCCGTTGCCGTCCTTATACACACTTGCAAACGTGAGCTAAGTCCTGTTCACTTAGTGTGTCCTCGGAGGCACAATGCCTAGGTTCAAAGTCCACGCTGTCACTTTGACTTGAACCTCTTCCATCTAGGCTAACTCCTAGGGAAGCCAAGGGGGGTAGACCCTAGTTACTAGATGAGATTTACGATTAAATGTTCTAGGAGTTGGTTTTAATAAGTTAAAAAAAGTCAGGGGGAATCTAGCCTATGATGTTAAGCAACAATGCAAGATGCAACAGTTATGTATGACAATCAGGCCTTTTCCTAGGACAACTAAGACTAGTGCCTAAGATTGAGCAAGGGGTCAACTAAGTTAAGGGGATGTTTGTTACAAGATAATTACAAGTTACAAATATTACAACAAGATAGATACAACTAGATACAAAGAATATGTTAGATATACAAAGCTAAACTAAGCTAGATACAAGATATACAATATACTAACAAGTGCTTGAAATGTGCAGGAAAAGAAGAAATACAAGATTAACAACCATCAACACATCAAGCCAAGCATGCTCACAACAGATAGAATTCTGTTGGACTGCTTATCAATGGCAAAAGACGCAAAGCACTCAAGACCCAGTCAAGAGAATGCCTCCAGGTGGATGTGTACTTCTTGAAGGATCACACCACAAATACAGGAACAATAATATAGATGAAAGCTTTAAAAGTAAAGTGCTCCAGATGAAAAGATGTAACCACTTAAGCGATTATTCTACAACACATAAAAGATAACTTGCATGATATAAAAAGATAATGAGATCAATGCGGTTGCAAGTATAGAATTAAAGTGCTAATGTTGTAGATAGAAGATTAAACTATGTGGTTAAGTGTGATTTATTTTAATCCTAGCTAGGTGTCAACCCAAAACTTTCGTCCCCCAATTACCAAGTGACTGTTGGATGCTCAAGAAGTTAGGCAACGAGGCCCACCCTAGCTTCACAGGTCGGCCCTAAGATCAGAGTACTCCCGAAAAGGACGTCGTGCGCCGTGAGACCGTCCCCGGCCTAGCACCTTCTATTGCCTTCCTCCGACCCCATTTTAAATGGCGAAGATGGTTGGTTATGGTGTCTTATTAAGTCTAATTAATTGATTATTAGACCTATGAGCTAAGTATTGCGATGTGTGTTTGAGTGCTTGTAGCTTGCTCAAAAATGCCAAAGTACTAAAAATGAGTGTGAACTCTTAAATCATGAAGTTGCAAAATAAGTTCTTAAGTGTTGAGTTATTGCATGTGAGTATTAAGAACTGAAAGTGCTGATTGTGAAGGCTGAAGCCTTTAAAGACATGATTGCAAGTTAAAAGCTTTAAGTAAAATTATTGCATTGTGAAACATAAAGCAATGGAAATAACTTGCATAAGGTAAAAGACGATTACTCAAAAAATTATGTAACCAGTAAGTGCATGCATGTGTAAGATAAAGATTAGAGAAACAAAAACTTGCATGCAACATAAAATGAAGATCTAATCTAAGCCACCACGGGCTCTAAGCTAACATATGTTATGAGATCTACTTTAGATTATTTTCTTGGGATGTCTGTGATGTTTTCTTGGGCCAACCATATATATGGAAGCGCCATGCTATTTATGAGTCTCGACTCCATAGTGTCATTGTTACTCTGGGGGGTCATCTCTACAAGATACCAGAGATAGTTCCAACTATTGTCCCACCTAAACAATGCCGCAAGGTAGAATCTCATACTACAAAATTCAACTTCTTCACAGTTTGTTCAAAAGTTGAACAAAAGAACACCACTGCAACCTCAGTCCAAGCACTTTTTGTCCAGCAGAAGCAGGTCAACGAGATTGAAGCAAAGCGTAAGGATTCCTTCTGTACACAGTCATCACATGTATCTAGACTGGTTAAAAAGGTCCAACCCTTCCAGCCACAGGTTCGTGACAACCTTCAACAAGCTAAGCAACGCAACTTCTTCAGCAAGGCAAACATCTCATCAAGATGCAGATTCATCGAACGCTTTTCCCTCTCCCCCGGGCACTCAACGCAATGGAGACCATTGCTTCCTAAGGAGGGAGGATTGATCCAGGTGGATATCGGTGGCCACCCACCTATTCCAACTGGCTCAAAACAGTCTTCTGGCGATTGTTGATGCCAAGAGACTAGAGAGTCTCCAACATCAACATTTTCGACCTCTCGTGGGGCTAGGCGAGAAGAGACAGGAGTGTTACCCTAGGCTTAAAGCCCCTGACAAGAAAACACATTGAACTCTAGGCCAATTTTCTCCTAACCTCTACAATCCAAGCATAGATTCCTTTGCCTTGTAATTTTCCTTTTAGCAATATTTAATTTTTATTTAATTTATGATCTTTATGCTATTTACAATTTAATTACTCTATACATTTGAAGTAACAAAACTAAAACTAATAAAAGAAATACAAATAAATAAATAAATAGAAAGGTAATACTTTTGTTTTTATTTTAGTAAAAAAGTAACTAAAGCAAGGCTAACTAAAAGCTGGATAAAGTAAATAAAACAAATGAATTAATTAAAAGAAAGCTTATTAAACAAAATGTTTGTTTGAAGGCTTAACTGATATGATATTTTTTTGTTTCTTTTTAGAAGCATGTGATAAGTAACAAGAAAAACAAAATATAAGCTAAAGCAAAAGGTTTATTAACAAGTTAGTAATGAAAGTTTATATACATATAACATAGTCATAAATTTGTTTATTTTCCCTTTTTAAGTTAGGATGTAAAAATAATAAAATTAAAATAGTAAAATAAACAAAGTTTATGTACACTAATTAGCTAGTAAATAAAACTTTATAAACATGATTATTTACAAAATAAATATGTTTAGTTTGTCCTTTTAAGATTTTATCTAACTTTTTTTAATTATGAAATTAGAGTGTTAAATAAATAAAGATGAGGAAAACTGAGGATTTTAAAGAAAAAATCAAAAGATAGTGCAGAGTGAGAAAGAAATGATTTTCATTAAAAGACTGCTCATACAAATTCATAATCTTCAAAATCTGCAAGTCTCTACGTAGACTAGGGCCATGTATATGGTCTTTAGCCCCTCTAGACGCAATGTAGAATAGAAAGACCAAGCATGAAAACGAAAAAGAAAGTTGAGCCATGAAGGAATGGAGCCATGGTGGCGAATCGCAAGGAGAAAACCTGCACAGTGAAACTGATTAGCGCCGAATCAAATCGAGCCTTAATACAACAAACTAACAAGTAAATCTTTACCTTGTGAAGGCCAGCACGCTCATCCTCGCTTATCCTTTTCGCTGCTTCGCAAGACCCCCTGCTGTCGACGATTCCGTCAATCTCTGCTGAAGATGTAAGAAAAGAATGAAATGCAATAGTCCTCACAACACTCCCAACGTACTATTCTCTAAAATTTTTGCCAAAGTTCTCTCTCAGAATTTTCTCTAACTTTTCTCCTTCATAAATTTCTGTCTCCATAACTATTTTTCTCCCCTTAAATGGCTGCGCACTGCTTTCTTTTATCTCCTTGGGTAAACGGTTCTTTTAGTTAAACAATTTTATAACTGAGTTTTCACTGTCTAGGAAATTTCTTAATATATCATTAAACTAATTTTTGTTATCCCTGTATCATTCGTTTGTGTTTTCATAAATAGCATTTATAATTCTTTTCCAACGAATATTCCAATTTGTTAATCGCAGGAATTCACAACATAAATGGAAAGTATTTCCAAAACGTGACTTTTACGCTCCTTGGTTGTGAGTGTCTTCACAGGCTTTAGAAGATAATTCAAGTTCTTTTGGTGAAGAAGATTCAACATATTGTAACTCTGTCTGCAACTTGAAGCCCCGCCTCTGCCCAATCTAGCTCAGTTGTCTGGAAAACTTTAGTAGCTTGCAGGGAACAAAAAAAGAATCTCTCCTTTTGAGCTTTTGGAGGCCTGTGATGAAGCTCACACAACATTTTAGGAGTCTTTTGATAGCTCACACGAACCTTCACTGGATATGTGTGAGGACAGTGTTCCTTGTACCTGGTAGATAAAATACAAATTACCAAATTATTTTGGATGGAAGCTACAATTCTTTATTCATACAATTGACTGAAAAAGTGGCTCACTTCTCCCTGTCAAATTTGTCAAACGAAATCAGAAGAATATCTTCATCCATGCCAAAGGCTTTCCGTGCTTCATCTAATCATCATAGTGAGATTCTCTCACTTTCTCTAGAGCTTGCTGGATCTCTTATTTCAAATTCATTAGTCTCCATATCATAGCCACAAATTACAACATAATGACCTGTGTATCCTGAGCTTACTCCACAACTGTCTGAAAGGCACAATTCCTCCAACCAGGGCTGACTGAGTTTGTACTTGTCAACTAATGCAATAGCAACATAGTTTCTCGATAAGACACACATAGAGAGTTCTCCTCCATTGATAGATCTCCACTGGATTTGAATGCTAGCCTGTGGATCTTTCTCAAACAGTCCATTCACATGCTCCCCATCTTCTGTCGCAATTCATCCATGCTTTCTATTATTGCTGCGAGCTCGTCAAATAACTGTTGTGGGTGCAGAATCCTTTTGCCTTCGGCTATATACCTTGTAAGGAGCTTTCTGAGAAGAACACGATTTTTCCTTACTGCTTCTGGTAGAGCATTTGTTATACTCTCAGACCATTGCATAAAAGAGGCCATTTCTTTCTTTCTGGGTCAGTGTTCGCAATGACATTTCTGACTTCATAGCTCTTCTTATGGCGAGAATCAACAAGAGCAGTCAACAACCGATGTGATTTTGAAGATAAAGGAGATGGCATAAATCTTATCTTATGTAGTAATCATCCTTGAGATTGTAAGATTCCCTTTCCGTGATGTAAAAAGAGATGAGACTGATCATGCCTTGCATCTTGAACATTTAGATCAAGCACCTCATTCCCTATAAGCAATTGCAAGCTGCCACGTGACCATCTCACAAACCGAGCATTTCTTTCATAAGAAACAGTACCATTACGATTCTGGACCTTCCTCCATCGCACTATATTATCCTCCAATTTAATATGTTTCTTAGCCCCAAATTCATCTGTCTCAAAAGTTTCCTCTACAACAAATGTCTTCGGGACAAACGGTTTTGGCTCAATTGCCATGATATTTGACACTCGCACAATATTCATCTTATTTGGCTGGCCTAGAGGTGGGCGTAATGAAAATTCCAACTCTAAGGGAGGGCGCCTATGGGTTTCTCCTTTTACCTTTGCTCATATCGCTGCTCTTCTTCTGACTCATACCGAGGCTTTATACGCTTCTCCAAACTGCGGGAAGACAACAATCTCCTGAACAGAGTGTTTCATTAGATCAACAAGATAATTATACTTGGGCCTCAAGGAACCTTCATTGCTCAGCCCAAACATAGGGGGTGTTTCCGTCCTTATACACACTTGCAAACGTGAGCTAAGTCCGGCTCACTTAGTGTGTCCTTGGAGGCACAATGCCTAGGTTCAGAGTCCACGCTGTCACTTTGACCGGAACCTCTTCCATCTAGGCTTACTCCTAGGGAAGCCAAAGGGGGTAGACCTTAGTTACTAGATGTGTTAAAGTTAAGTTCTAGGAGTTAGTTTTAATTATTTACAAGGTTTGGGGGATTCTAATCCTAAGATGCACAAGCAGCAAATGCAGGATGCAAGGTTAGTATATAAGTCAAGCCTTTTCCTAGGACAACTAAGACTAGTGCCGAAAGATTGGGCAAGGGGTCAACTAAGTTTAAGGGTTGTTCATTACAAGTAGATTACAAGATGTTTACAAAATTACAAAAGAATAGATTGAACCAATAAATATTAGATACAATTATTCACAAGAAAAATGCTAAGATACAAATGATACAAAGAGCAAGCTAACCACGTTTTATCTTTATGTGTGCAGGATATCAAAGGATTAAAGCATTAGCATTTACACATCATCACATTTATGAGATCACCATCAATATATCATTGTCATCAATACATTCAAGAAGATTTAGATCTTTTTGAGCATAAGTATTATTAAGATTGATAAAGATTACCCACACTCTTAGTTATTCAACCCACAAAGTATTTATTAGAGGCTTAAGCCCAAGGTTGAGTTATTAAGCTTTCTTAAGGTTTTCAAATTTTATTAAAGCTTTCACCAAAGCCTCCTCCTCCTATTGCCAAATAACTGCTGGATGCTCAGTAAGTGTTGCCACCCTAGCTTCACAGGTCAGCCCAAAACAAGAGTACTTCCCGGAGAGGACACATCTTGTGCGCCGTGAGACAGTCCCCTGCCTACACCCTCCGTTGTTTTCCTCAAGCCCCGTTTTAGATGGTGAAGATCGTGGTCTAAGGTACCCTAAAGAGTCCATTAAGTTTATATATTAGTTAGGTAGACTTTTAGGAGTGTTTAGGAGTGTTTTAAAGATTTTATGACATTTTTTAATGGTGATTTAGTGACTTGGCCGAAACTCACTTTGGCCTTAAAAAGGTGTTGTTTAAGTTACAAGATCAAGATCATTAACACATGTATATGTCACTAAAATGCACAATATAGATAGCTTGAAATAAATAACAAAAGGCAAGGACAACTTGCCAACCAATAGATATGTGCAATCACACTTATGTTAAGTTTTAAAGCATTAAGATAAAAGCACCAAGTGTGAAAGAGAAGAAAATTTATGTGTGCCTACTTATCAACTTATGAGAATGTTACTTCATATATGGCATCAAGAAAGATCTAAGCATTAACAAAGACACTACTTACTTAGTTAAGCAGTTAGGTTGTAGATCTAAGCATGAGAGACAAAAATAAGCATTTGTAGAACTAAGTATGCATGAGATCTCAATAAGTTGAATTAGGTGCTCAATAGGCTTAAGCTAGAGAATTACTTAGTGTATTAGATCTAGATTTAAGATATTAAAACGCTTAAGTATTTAGATCTTAAATCACAAATTAAAATCCTAACCTAACCTTTTGGGGTATTCCTCTCCCAAATAGGTAGTCAATTAACTATCTTTCTTATTAAGAAATTATTGAGGAAAGAAACAAGCAATCAAAGAAGCAAGCCAAGAAGCAAACCAACAAGCAAGCAAGAAGCAAGCAAAGGGAGAAAGAGAAACAAGCAAACCAAAAGACAAGCAAGCAAACCCTACCCCACATCCTAGGGTTTGGGAGATACCCTTTATCTCACAAACCCTCACGTCCTAGCAAGAGAAAGGCAAAATGAAGGACAAAAATCAAGATCTAAACTAAAACCCTAACTACCCAAGGTTCACATGTGGGAGGGGGCCGTACCCTCTTTCCTCCCACAAATGTGAGTCACTACAAGCAAGCAAAAGAAGGAGAAAAAGGTACAAGAAAGCCTAGAAATTGACAAAGGAAGTTGAGAAATGTGAAAATTCTAGATCCTATCAACTTGCCTTTTTGGTCTATCTTTGACCAAGCAAAGGCTCTAAGTTTTCACTGTCTTTGTTTTAGTTTTCTGCTGTTTTATAACAGCCAACAGTCCATGAACTTTCAAGCTGATTGTTATGGTTATATTTCTGATTTGGGTGCTCTAGCATGTCGTTTTTGC
>ML831157.1:26433-49475 GCA_009831015.1 Picea engelmannii
TGAAGAAGGGCCGACTCAGGCTTAGTAAAAACTTCCCTTGGAAAATAACACAACAGATGATCAGACTCAGGCAACGTGACATTGACATAAGTTCACGATGAAAGAGGTAACACAAACTCTCCATATGTTTGGAAGAATAACCAAATGGAGGAGGACACAACTCTATGTAGCGAGAACAACTTCCTAAGGTCATATTAAATCCCAGAGCTTGACGAACAAACGAAAGGATGTGCTTTGTCCAAGGGCGACTCATTGTGCTGCCATAAAAAAAAATACTTTTCCCATCCTCTTTTTGGGGTATATTTATTTTTTTGTCTTTTTCAATAATTTTGGAAAGCTTGAAAAAGAATAAAAGAATGCTACGTTACAAAGGAGGAACGAGTGTCGCAAGGCATACTAGTTCCAAGCACAAGGAACAAACTAATTCTCAGAGAAAGGAAACACGTGCAGGAAAAGGACACTCGGGAAAATTTCTCCATGGGTCAAGGTGTCAAGGTGCAGTGAAAAAGTGCTACAAGGCTTGCGTATAAGGCATGCTTCAAAGATTCAGTTGAGAGCAACATGGAGCCGGCATTAGGCCAAAACACAGGAATGCAAATGCGATTAACATGACACAATGATAACACCCTTCAATGTAATTTTAACGAGCCTAGAGAAGGTAAGCTCGGTGGTTTTTCATTTTTAGAGAGTCTGAAAAAGCGCAAAAGAAGACTCCACTGGGGTACCTTTTTTGAAGGTAGTCTAGTCAGTTCGAAAAAGGGGTAAAATAGCACCGAAAAGACGTCTATTGAAAACCATTTTAACGAGTGTGACAAAGACAAGATCACTCGACAATAATTTCAATTTTAAGGAGTCTGAAAAGATCTTAACTATGGACTCACTGTCTTTTTCTAGATTTAGTTTCCTTAGCCTGAAAAAGTAAAATTTACTTAGGAGAACTCTCCTGGTGAGACGAATCTCCCGAGGTGTACTTTTTTCCTCCTTAATCTACAGGCTGGAAAAGGGGTAAACTCATGCCAGTAGATGTTTTTCTGAACCAATTAGCGAGTGTGAAAGAAGAAGGTCACTCGACAATCTTTTCAATTTTAAGGAGTCTGAAAAGAGCTTAACTATGGACTCTGTAGGGGATGTTATTCTAGACCAGTTTAACGAGTGTGAAGAAACAAGGTCACTTGGAAATCTTTTCAATTTTAGGGAGTCTGAAAAGAGCTTAACTATGGACTCCGTGGGGGTTCCTTTATCGTAAATTTAGTCCCTCAGGCTCGAAAAAGGGGTAAACTTATACCTGATAATACTCTTCTAGCGAACCAAAGTTACTAGAGTATACCTTTGTTCTTATAGTTGACCGTCTGGACTGAAAAAGGGGTAAACTACCACCGGATAGACATGCCTTCAAGTTTTAGTTTGGTGAGCGTGAAGGGAAACAAGATCGCTCGACAATATTTTCATGTTTATAGAATTTGAAAAGGGCTTAAAGAAGACTCATTTTGGGAGTCCCGAGGGTGAGTCCAAGAGTGATGATATCTTAGACGTATGAGGCTCAAAATCGTAATCAAGACATGACTAACAAGGACTCCCAAGCCTAAAGTCATTGAGGACATCATGGACACCAAAATGTAACCAGGATCTACTTAGGCATCCATGTAAAGGAAGGATCTACCACTAAATTACTACACTTCTAAAGCAACAATGACGATTCCATGTCACAATTCGGTGGGATCGATCTTATGGAAAAGCGGAAAAGACAACAAGATGCAGAAAGTGGAGGTGGAATCCTAACTTAAATGCAAAAAGTTGGAAAAATGACTTTTACCAAAGGACCTTCAAAAGTGACCCATCTCTCAAAATGTTTTCTAAACCAAAAGTGGAGTGTATCGTAACATCCAATGGGAAACTCAAGAACCATGTTAAACGATTTTCAATCTATAAAAAATGACGAAAGGGTTCAAAAAATGAAAAAAATGGCCAAAATATTCTATAAATAGAAGCTGGCAGCTCATTATCACCACTGCAAATTGAGAATTAACCAAAAATCCAAAAACACCCCTTTAATAAATAAGTTGATTCCGGGAGATTCAAAGGACAAAATGAGCTTCCGCTTGGACCAAGTAAGTACAAACTAACTCCTCTTGCATTTCCAAGTAAGTACAAATCACACCATTTTCCGGTGTCCTTCTTTGTCTTCCCGTGACCCTTCTTTTCATGTGGCTTGGATTGGTTTTCGGTAGACTGTTTGTTAGGGACATCTTTGTCATACTTTGGTTGTTGCGGATTTGCAGACCCGAACTCCCGTTTGTTCCGGTGCTTAAATTTCTGCTCGATTTTAACAACATATCGAGAAGCAGCACCAAGTGATGAGATGTCCAGAAAATCCATTTCAGTTTGGATGTATCTGTGTAGAGCCCCACGGTATTTCAGAACCAAATGTTATTCGGAGTCTTTGATACCCAGCTTGGTGTGCAAGGTATGGAAGGTATTGGTGAACTACGGAACTGTTTGGCCCCTCTTTCTCCGCA
Source organism: Picea engelmannii (assembly GCA_009831015.1). NCBI lineage: Eukaryota > Viridiplantae > Streptophyta > Pinopsida > Pinales > Pinaceae > Picea > Picea engelmannii. The sequence continues at coordinate 28,950 of ML831157.1, forward strand.
GTGTGGTCCATCTCATGTACTAGTCCTCATAGTTTCCAATAGGGTAATACTGTTCCTTTACCGCATCCACAAAAAAATCCCAAGTGGGTTTGGCTCGATATATTCTAGACTCCTCTGTGGAAATTTTCTCCCAGTAAGTTTCCCACCAATGTTTAACATGGGGGCGATATTTAAGGAGTGTGAAGGTGATCTTTTCTCTGTCGAAAAAATTGTGAATAGAGAAATAACCTTCTAGCAGATTTAACCATTTGTCTAGGGCTTATGAATCCATCTGTCCTTCAAATACAAGAATATCAAAATTAACTTGTACCTTGAAAGGCGAGGTGCCTCCAAAGTGGCCACTTGATGAAGATGATGTTGGACAACTGAGAGGGGGGGGGGGTGAATCAGTTGTTACCGTGCTTAAACAATTTTTCTTATTTTAAACTCTTTACAGAGCACTCAATGAAAATCAAAATAATGCAGGGAAGTAAGCAATAGAACATTCAACATCATTCACACATATGAGATACACAGAGACAAATATTTCCTGAGGAAACCCATAAAGGTTAAAAAACTCTTCTTCTTTTTATGATAAGTAATCTTTACATTCTGTACATTATCATACTTATGAGCACCAACTCATAATGAGGCTACAACCTCTGTTTTGCAAGCTACTACTTGCTGAGAGCACCAACTCTCTGAATTATCTAGCACCCACTAGAAGGAAGCACCGACTCCTTGGTTTCTCTAGCACCAACTACCTGGTTTCTCTAGCACCCACTATAAGGAAGCACCAACTCCCTAAGAGTTCCAACACCAACTGGATGGAAGCACCAAGTTCCAGTTACACAGGCACCGACCTGTATATCAGAGAACCAATGTTCTCCCTTGCACCAATCTTCCACCCTGGTTTCTCTGGTTGCAACCAGATGGAAGCTACAACTCCCTATGTTCAAGCACCCACTTGAACCTCTGAGCACAAAAATCCTCCCTAGCACCTCCCTACCACCCTCAAATATCAATATTTGCTACTGAAACGAATTACAGTGATATAATGTTCATCAATGGCTTACCAGTCTCATCACTATTCTGCTACAATGCTCTGCTCTACCTACATAGATCTCTTCCTGCACCCCTTCCTTATGCTTTATGTTTTTCTGCCTTTCATGCTCTGTGTGCCATGTCCCTTCTATGCACCATTCCTCTTCTGTGCATTTTAGTTGCTGCACTTTGCCTCCTTCTACACACATGAATCACTCTCAACAACAACCCCATCTCTTCTTTGTTCTGCATTCTTATAGTCTCTGTGCACCTTGTGCATGCCATATGCGCAATCCTTCTGCATGCTCTTCACAACGCCATTGTTCTACGCATCGGGATATTCATTTCCACTCCACATTGCCACGACTTCACTCCCTCGAGCATCAAAACACTCTCTCTGTTCTGCATGTTCTCCTCATGTCGAGTCCTCTTCTTGATCATCATGGAAATTCCTTAGCTTCTCTGGCGGTTATACCCATGCGTTCATCATCACTGGGTGTTATGTTGAGATTCCTTAGCCTGTCTAGCAGTCAAGACTCTTCGTCTTCTCTATCATAGTCGAGCTCATCCTCTCTGTTGGAGTTACAGGCTTCAACGCTCTTCCATCTGTCAATCGCCTCTATGAACAGTCTTCGTTCCACTGGAAAATTCCTTGAGACTCTTCAACTCCTCTGGCAATCACACTAAGGCCTCTTTGATTTTTCTATGTAGAAATAATCAATGGTTTTTGGAAGTTACACTATGAACCTCTTGAGCCTTATTCCTTTGGCACCTTTCACCTTTTCTTTCACATGTGGCCTTAGGTGGTGACCACATGCCTGTTCAGAAGGCGCTTTCGTGATTCACATTTTGACAATTCCTGTTGTGAGGCATCTCAACTCTCCAAGTCGTGATCTCCGAAGTGGAGATTAGCTTTGTGCTAGCTCCTCCCTTGAGCCTTCGTCAAATTGACCATAGGTTATGACCAGGGGCCAATTCTAAACACGCATTTCACATTTCGTGTTTCAAGGATTCTGTCGTGAGTGTCCTTGACACCTCCAACTCCCGATATCCGAAACCTACACCAAAAGGTGTTTTTCGCATTTCGTCATTCCAACATTTCGGCATTCCTATGGTGAAGTGTTTTGACACTCCAACTTCCGGTATTCGAAACCTGCACCAAAATGTGTTTTTCACATTTTGGCATTCCAGCATTTCGACATTCCTGTGGTGAAGTGTTTCGAAACTTCCAACTCTCGGTATCCGAAACTTGCACCAAAAGGTGTTTTTCACATTTCAGCATTCTGACATTTCGACATTCCTGTGGTGAAGTGTTTTGAAACTTCCAACTCGCAATCCCCAAAATGGAGCTTCGTTGCACTAGATCCTTCCTCCATCTTCCGCAGATTTGACCACTGGCTGTGACCACAGCCTCATTCAAAAGTGTATTTCACACTTTCTCATTTCAGGGATTCTATGATGAGTCGTCTCGACTCTCCATGTCACGAGCTCCGAAATAGAGCTTGGCATCTATAGCTCTTCTCTCCAGCTCTCGACAATGTGACCATGAGATATGAACACTCTCCAATCAAACAAGCACTTCGCTCTCCAGATCAACGGTCCATGATCCGTGGTGATTGGATGACTATCCTTTGCCCCAGGACTTCAGCCTTCGAGACTTTGGGGGAGTGATGAAGCTAAAAATCCTGAAGCAAAACTCCCGGAGTGAGGTCACTCTTGCGTGACTCGATGACGTGTCGTGACCCGAGTGGCTGCCATGTGTCACTCTGAATTGTGATTTAGAAACTTCACGGACCTTCATCATGCCTAATCAATGGTCCAGATCAAACCTCGATCCAACGGCTAGGATTCAACGACCAGGATCATTTCACAAATTCACGAGCCTTTATTATGCCTGATTTAGGATTTTGACATTTCACATTTCGCAACTTCGGGACTCCTGTGATGAAGAGTCTCGACTCTTGACTCCTCCAACTCCTAGTATCCAAAGCCTTTGTTGATGTGCCTATTTCGGGATTTCGGCGTTTCACATTTTGTAACTTCGAGACTCTTGTGATGAAGAGTATCAACTCTTGACTCCTCCAATTCCTGGTATCCGAAACCTTTGTTGATGTGCATGTTTCAGGATTTTGTAAGCTCGCTTCTCCTAGCACTTTAAATAATGTGCAGGTTCTCTTGGACCCAACAATGGTTGGACCCTGCACTCGGATCTAACGCCCGAGATTTTTCCTCCATCTTTGCACCCCTCCTGTCTGGATTCAGATCTAACGGTCATCGAGAATTCTGAATGGGATCCAACGATCACTGTTGCTCTTCATTGTTACACTTATGATCTTTCCATGCCATCATCGCTGCTGATCTTCCTTGCCTTTGCCATGCCATTATCCCTGTGCTACTGGTTGTGATCTTTGCCATCAATGACAAACATGCATACTCTGCACTATCTCTTCTGATCTTATTGAGCTTGCTCTACTACGTCTTCCCAAAATACTTCTGGTGCCCGCCTGGCACATTCTTCCGATACTTGAGCCATCATCATTGTTGTACTTGCCATTAATGACAAGAATACACTGCCTGTAAAACATGCCAACAATCTCCCCCTTTGGCATTGATGGCAACAAAGGCACCCATACTCTTTTCTCCCCCTTTGACATCAATGTCAAATAAAACATGCTCCCCTTGAGCTGTTACAATATTTTTATGAGGTATCAGATATTAAACCAACACAAACTCCCCCTGACAAGATGGACTCTCTTATTTGAGGCCTGCAGAATATTTGTATCTAAACTAGAGTCTTCTTATTCTGATTCTTGGACCTGTTCATCTCCAGCTTCCGCTGTATCCTCTGTAGAATACTCAATATTACTCACCTCTCCTACTGGGACTCCTTCATCAACCTTTTCTTGTCATAACTAGATGACTCCCCCTGTCATTATTCTCTCTGATTCTAACTATTTCCCCCCTCTGTTCCTAAAAGGTTAGATTTCCTTGACAAGGTCTTTCCTCTTGTTATCTCTACATGATGTCATGTATATCATTTTGTAAAACAAAATGTTGTCGTTGAAGATGCTGTTGTCCTACTGAAACACTTCATAATTATAGATTGTACTTTTTAAATAACCCTTGGATCTCCCCATTGATTCTCATCGATCTCTATTACTGCAATTTCGTTTTTCTTCCATGATGCATACAATCCAAGGATTTTATGACCATATTCAATCACAATTAAAAACTGCTACAACCACTCTCATACCTGCTTTTCTTTTTCACAGACGAAGGACCTGTATCAGGTTTCTTAGGAGTACTGATTTCTTCCTTGTTGTATCCAATACCAGATTTGTCATTTGGTGATCTCTGACTATCCAAGAGATTATCCAGGGTCATGGAGCTGTTTAAGAACTTGCTTTGGGTGTTTGACTTCTCAACCTTCAAAACTTCAGCTTCCATCTTATGACATGATTCTTCTTCTTCTTCTTCCATGGTATAGATGCCAACTGAACATTCTTTTATTGTATCTGTGTCTTCTTCTTTACTTGCAGGGGAGGATTCAATATCAACATCATTAATTGACCTTATGCCTTTATTCACCACTTGTCCCGAGTTTACATTTACCTTACACTCTTTGGACGTGAACACCTCTTCACTGCCTCTGTCACACTTTTGACTTGTACTGAGCAAATTCTGTTTCAAACCATCCACAAGCAGAACGTACTGGGCACCTCCTTTGACATTACTCAAACTCACCATCCCTCTATCCTTGATTTTACCTGGTTCATCATTTTCAAGGATCACATCTCCTATTTTGATTTTTCTTATAAGCAGAAGCTTATCCTTGTCTCTAGTCATGTGCTTGGAACATCCATTGTCTATATTCCCAGAGGCCTTTTGTTTTTGAGTTGAAAGTGCTAGACCACCTTTTTCACTATATTTCCTTTTCCATGTGCTGGCCTTTCTATCTAAGAACTTTATCCTTGGATCTGCTTTGTAATTCTTCATATGGAAGTTTGTATCTTTGTGGACAAAGTTGTGACAGATATAGCATTCAATCTCATTGTTCAATAGGTCAAAGTTATTGTTGCAGCGTTGTCTACTCATTGACTGTTTATTATTTCTTGACCTCCTCAGTTGCATGTCTCTAGAATTAATTTGGCAATTTGCAATATGTGATGATTTGTTACTTGGCTGTATCATTCTTTGTTGTGGAAGATATTTATACCTTGAATGTCTTGCTTTCTCATATCTAAATTTTAAAGAACAATTTACAACTTTGTGACCAAAGTTAGAACAGAAAAAACAATATCCATAGAAAAATCCTTGGTACCTGGAAAATGGTTGTCTTCTTTGAGTAGGTCGATTTCTTCCATGATGATGATTTCCTTGAGAAGGGAGTGCATTATTTCTTTGTTCTACAGATTCAGTCCTAGCACCTTTTTTTTTACTCCTCCTGGGCGACTGATTGTCTTCCTTTGTTTCTATAGGTTTGTTGTTGTCACTGGTTGTAGATTTGACAAACTTGATGGGTTCTTTGTTTCTTGGTTGACCACTACTTGATCCCTCTTCATAACCCAAACCAGTTTTCATCTTTGGATTCCTTTTCTTATTCAGAATGGTGGCTAATCCTTCTGAGGCTTTGATACTTGATAGATTCTGATGATACAAGGCTTGAAACTTCTCCAACTCTTTCCTTGTTTTCACTACTTCTTCTTCCAGGGCTTCAGATCTTGCCTTCTTTTTTGATAACTGTTGTTTCAGAATGTCCTCTATTTTCTTTGCCTCTTATAATTCCACTTTTAGCAGGGCAAAGTCCTCATCAGGCTGTTTACTGTCTTTCTCGAACTGTATCAACAATTTTTTTTGCTTTCTGTTCTTAATTCTGAGTCTGTCAATCTCTTCCAGTGCACTGATCTGTTCTCCTTTCATATCAACCACAACTTCTTCTTCATTAGCCTCACTTCCTGTGATTTTATTATCATAATCATCTTGGGCCATAAGCATGAATTAATTTACCTTATCTTCACAGGAAGAGTCACTATCGATGTCTTTTGAGGAGTCATCATTGTTTACACATAAAATTTTCTTTCTATCAAATCTTTTGGATTTGTACTTCTCTTCACCTTCAGAGTTCTGATCATGTTTCTTGTGCGGAAATTTATTTGCAAAATAACCTGTCTTACCATAGTTGAAACATTTGAAGGGAATCTTACCTTGGTACTTGCCTAATCCTTTCTTTAGTCTTCTCACGATTTTTTCTTCAATTTCATCAGGCTCAGAATCTTCATTCTTATCTTCTTTAAATGATGCTTCTCTAGAGGTGGGTTTATCTGTAACTATCCTCATTTCATATGCAATCAACGTTCCTAGAATTTGATCAAAAGCCAAATCCTTTATATCATTAAGTTCTTCTATAGCTGAGACCTTTGGCTTGAACCTATCTGGCATAGATCTCAAAATTTTCTGAACTAAAGAGGGTTCCTCAATTTTTTCACCAAGTTCTTTCATTGCATTTACTAGTTCTTCAACTCTCAGAAAATACTTCCCAATGGTTTCATCTTCTTTCACCCGTAGCTTTTCAAATTGTACTCTATAGGTTTGAAGCTTGGCATCTTTTACCTTCTCATTACCTTCATAACTGCTAATGAGTGTGTCCCACATTCCTTTGGCAGTTTGAAGATGCATCACCTTTACAAACTCAGCTTCTGCAAGTCCATTCAAGATAGCATTCATTCCCTTAGCATTAAATCTAAATTCTAACTTATCATCCTTGGAAGCTAGCACACCAGGCTTTATGTATCCAGTCTCTACTACATCCCAAACATCAACACCTAAGGCCATTAGGTATGTTCTCATTCTAACCTTCCAGAAGGTGAAGTTTGTTCCATTGAAAAGAGGGGACTTATTGGTTGAATTTCCTTCATGGCTTGACATTTTTAATCTCTAGGATCTACCCTTAGATAAAAGGGGCCGACTTTGATACCAATTGTTGGACAACTGAGAGGGGGGGGGGGGTGAATCAGTTGTTACAGTGCTTAAACAATTTAGCTTATTTTAAACTCTTTACATAACACTCAATGACAATCACAATAATGCAGGGAAGTAAGCAATAGAACATTCAACATCATTCACACATATGAGATACACAGAGACATACATTTCCTGAGGAAACCCATAAAGGGTAAAAAGCTCTTCTTATTTATATGATAAGTAATCTTTACATTTTGTACATTATCATACTTATGAGCACCAACTCATAATGAGGCTACAACCTCTGTTTTTCAAGATGCTACTTGCTGAGAGCACCAACTCTCTGAATTCTCTAGCACCCACTAGAAGGAAGCACCGACTCCCTGGTTTCTCTAGCACCAACTAGAAGGAAGCACCAACTCCTTGGTTTCTCTAGAACCAACTAGAAGGAAGCACCAACTCCCTAAGAGTTCCAACACCAACTAGATGGAAGCACCAACTTCCAGTTACACATGCACCGGCCTGTATATTAGAGAACCAATGTTCTCCCTTGCACCTCTCTGCCACCCTGGTTTCTCTGGCTGCAACCAGATGGAAGCTACAACTCCCTATGTTCAAGCACCCACTTGAAACTCTAAGGACAACAGTACTCCTTAGCACCTCCCTAGCACCCTCAAATATCAATCTTTGCTACTGAAATGAATTACAGTGATATAATGTTCATCAATGGCTTACCAGTCTCATCATTGTTATGCTACAATGCTCTGCTCTACCTGCATCGGTCTTTTCCTGCACCCCTTCCTTACACTTTATGTTCTTCTGCCTTTCATGCTCTATGTGCCATGTCCCTTCTATGCACCATTCCTCTTCTGTTCATTTGAGCTGCTGCACTCTGCCTCCTTCTACACACCTGAATCACTCTCAACATCAGCCCCCATCTCTTCTTTGTTCTGCATTCTTATAGTCTCTATGCACCTTGTGCATGCCATATGCGCAATCCTTCTGCATGCTCTTCACAGCGCCATTGTTCTCCGCATCGGGATATTCACTGCCACTCCACATTGCCACGACTTCACTCCCTCGAGCATCAACACACTCTCTCTGTTCTACATGATATCCTCGTGTCGAGTCCTCTTCTTGACCATCATGGCAATTCCTCAGCTTCTCTGGCGGTTATACCCATGCGTTCATCATCACTAGGTGTTATGATGAGATTCCTTAGCCTATCTAGCAGTTGAGACTCTTTGTCTTCTCTATCATAGTCTAGCTCATCCTCTATGTTGCAGTTACAGGCTTCAATGCTCTTCCATCTGTCAATCGCCTCTATGAATAGTCTTCGTTCCACTGGAAGATGCCTTGAGACTCTTCAACTCCTTCTGGAAATCACACTGAGGCCTATTTGATTTTTCTGTGCAGAAACAATCAGTGGTTTCTGGCAGTTACACTATGAACCTCTTGTGCCTTATGCCTTTGGCAACTTTCACCATTCTTTTCACATGTGGCCCCAGGTGGTGACCACACGCCTGTTCAGAAGGCGCTTTCGCGATTCGCATTTCGACAATTCTTGTTGTGAAGCATCTCGACTCTCCAAGTCGTGATCTCCGAAGTGGAGATTATCTTTGTGATAGCTCCTCCCTTGAGCCTTCATCGATGTGACCATAGGTTATGACTAGGGGCCAATTCTGAACACGCATTTCACATTTCACGTTTCGGGGATTCTGTCGTGAGTGTCCTTGACACCTCCAACTCTCGGTATCTAAAACCTGCACCAAAAGGTGTTTTTCGCATTTCGACATTCCGACATTTCGACATTCCTGTGGTGAAGTGTTTCGACACTCCAACTTCCGGTATCTGAAACCTGCACCAAAATGTGTTTTTCGCATTTCGACATTCCTGTGGTGAAGTGTTTCGACACTTCCAACTCCCGGTATCCAAAAATTGCACCAAAAGGTGTTTTTCGCATTTCGACATTCCATCATTTCAACATTCCTGTGGTGAAGTGTTTAAACACTTCCAACTCGCGATCCCCGAAATGGAGCTTGGTTGCACTAGCTCCTTCCTCCATCTTCCGCATATGTGACCACTGACTATGACCACAGCCTTATTCAAAAACGTATTTCGCACTTTCGCATTTCGGGGATTCTGTGATGAGTCGTCTCGACTCTCCATGTCACGAGCTCTGAAATAGAGCTTGGCTTCTATAGCTCTACTCTCCAGCTCTCGACAATGTGACCACGAGATATGACCACTCTCCAATCAAACAAGAAATTTGCTCTCCAGATCAACAGTCCACGATCCGTGGTGATCGTACGACTATCCTCTGCCCCGTGACTTCAGCCTTCGAGACTTTGTGGGAGTGATGAAGCTAAAAATCCCGAAGCAAAACTCTCGTAGTGAGGTCACTCTTGCGTCACTCGATGACGTGTCATGACCCGAGTGGATACCACGTGTCACTTTGAATTGTGATTTAGAAACTTCATAGGCCTTCATTGTGCCTGATCAACGGTCCAGATCAAACCTCGATCCAACGGCTAGGATTCAACGGCCAGGTTCATTTCACAAATTCACGAGCCTTCATTGTGCCTGATTCGGGATTTCGACGTTTCACATTTCGCAACTTCGGGACTCCTGTGATGAAGAGTCTCGACTCTTGAATCCTCCAACTCTCGGTATCTGAAGCCTTTGTTGATGTGCCTGTTTCAGGATTTCGGCGTTTCACATTTCGTAACTTCGACTCCTGTGATGAAGAGTCTCGACTCTTGACTCCTCCAATTCCCAGTATCCGAAACCTTTGTTGATGTGCCTGTTTCAGGATTTTGTAAGCCCACTTCTCCTATAACTTTAAAGAATGTGCAGGTTCTCCTAGATCCAATGATGGTCGGACCCTGCGATCAGATCTAACGCCCAAGATATGTCCTCCATATTTGCACCCCTCCTGTTTGGATTCAAAACCGACGGTCATCGATAATTCTGAATGGGATCTAACGATCACTGTTTCTCTTCATTGTTATGCTTCTGATCTTTCCATTCCATCATCCCTGCTGATATTCCTTGCCTTTGACATGCCATTATCCCTGCGCTGCTAGTCGTGATCTTTTCCATCAATGACAAACACGCATACTCTGCACTATCTCTTCTGATCTTATCGATCTTGCTCTGTTGCGTCTTCCCAAAATACTTCTGGTGCCCGCCTGGCACATTCTTCCTGTACTTGAGCCATCTTCGTTGTTGTACTTTCCATCAATGACAAGAATATGTTGCTTGTAAAACATGCCAACAGATGCACCTACTGCTATCGAAAGGCATTGAAGGATGTGGGAAAAATTATCCATCATTTCGTCCCTCTGTTGTGTGAGAGCTTGCTCAAGAAACAGATTGATAGGATCGTCTGCTCCGTCGTTTTTGTTTTATTCTGCCATTGAGGGTTTCTTGGGTGTGCGAGAGAAATTGTATTCAAGAGAGACAATCTCGAGACCTAACTTTCTATACTCGGACCTCATCGGGGACATGCACTGAAAAATGATCAAGAGCAATCTGCTCTGATACCATTGATCCATATTATTTTCGGCACAAATTGAGAGCGAAGATATAATAAAGAAATACAAATAGATATTGCAGATATCCAATAATATAACATAAATGTATTAGAGATGAAACCATAAACACATATATACATTAATACACGATTTCTATTAATGAAAGAAATGTACAGATACTGTAAAAATACAGAGTGAAAAACTCAGTAGAATAGTGGTCGCTTATCTCTGAGAAGAGATGTGACGACTACTCGCATTCACAAGAAGATAATGACAATGAGGATATGAAGGAATTTTTACAATAAAAAAGAATTCCAAAAACCCTAGACATCCAAAAACCTAACCCTAGGAGATGAAGCACCAAAAGTCATGTGGGCCCCGTTTGGGTAAGTTAGTGCATTAACTTCCCGGGGTTGTAACTTTTTCATACAATGTCCATTTTAGGCATATGATAGCCCATTGGAAAGGTATCATCGAGGAGATTCATTTTGGGGGTTCAATAATTCCTTCAAATATCATTGAGAATCTTGATTCCGAAAAACCTTCATTTAGGCCTCAAAATGGCCCCGGAAGTTAAAACTGCTAAAAATAGTAAATTGCCAAAATTGCCAGAAAACTATTTTGAGCAAGTTGGAAAAGGTGGGTGGCCACCGATATCCACTTGGACCATTGATATACTGGTCGATGAGGACCCTGCAACTATGGCTGCATTGAGATAATGTGGTTTGTGGAAGTTCTTCCGGTGTCCATTCATGAGGGCACAACCCAGGCTGTTGAATGCCTTGGTAGACTACTGGCATCCTAACGCTGAGGCATTTATGGTCGAGGGGCAGTCGTTGACTCCAACGACTGAAGATATTTAATTTTTGAATGGCCTCTCGAGGAGAGGTGAACCAGTCAACTTGATTTCTTTTCCCCCCGGGCCTCACAACATTGCTGAGTTTATTGGGCTACATTGTGAGGTCGGCACTGAGAAAGTAGGTTCTCAGGTGACAATAAATATGATTACCAACCTATCACTGAAAGTGATAGTTCTACTTATTGGGCGGATCACTGGATCCACGGCTTTACATCAGGCCTCCCAAGTGCATATGCATTGTGCATTGCAGTGCTTGAATGCAAGAATATTTGACTGGAGCACGACCATTCTAGACTGCATGAAGAGACAACTCACCGAGTGTCGTGGGTGGGACAACAAAAAATTTGGATTTGGGACCATCTTGTGCTCATTCTTCTTCTTCGAGAGTACCTGGTATTAGTTGATGAGAGACAGTGTGAGAGCATGAGGCCTCACTCCCAACAGTGTGTATATGGGCAGCATTGCTGTTGCGACAGGGGGGAGGAAGGACCATAGAGGCCTTCGACGACAAATTTTTTGACTGGTGGGAACGACCGATTCCGGCGATAGAGGACTACCCCTACATCAGGATCAACTTCTCCAGGGAATCGGACATGCCCATACCTCTCGGAGTAGAGCGAGAAGAGATAGGTATGTTTGTTTTTAATGTTATTTAATTTTTTGTTTCTTTTTATATATATCATTTTTATGGTAATCAAAGTATATGACAACTATGCATTTTTTTATGTACAGATGTGGAACCAGTGCATCCAACAAAATTCTCGAGGACCAGGCCATGTCCTCGACTAGAGGCAGTACCAGCCGCAATTACTGGACCAACAACAACAACAACATGGGACCTCCAGCCGAAGAGGCTGAGAGAGTTTTGAGACGGGTGGAGCGAAACCTCACCACGCTCACTCATGCAGTCCCTGTGGCAGAGATTGAGGATATCCCACTATCGATGCAACCTCATGTAGTTGGGGTTCCACGGACCTGGGTTCAACTCTTCCGACATTTGGAAAATGCCATGGTTCACCATGGTAGGGCCAACAAGCCCTGTCCTTAGCTTAGGATGGACCACTTACATGCTGAGGGAACTTTTTGTATATTTTTGAGGGCATAAGCCCCATGACGTGTACTGGATATGTATTTTTGAGGTGCTTGTACCCACCTATGTACTCTGAGACTTTTGATATATATATATATATGCGTATTTACATATTTTATGTCTTATGGTTTACATTTATTTACAAATTTATTTACATGTGTATGTGTGTGTTTTTTCTTACGTGTGTGAAATATGCCAATCTAATACATGATTAGCTAGAGTATCTGTGATTTGATTCAATCTCCTACAAACATGGATATAAGTAATGTAATCAAAGCATCATTCTAAGAGACGTACCCTAAGGAATTGTCGGTGTAGAGTAGGATCATAAACATGATAAACCCCATTTAACTGGGACACAACCAACTGTGCATCTAAGTAGACCCGAAGATGAGAGATACCATGCGACAAAGTGTCATGAATAAACTCTATTATTGCGCTATACTCGACGACATTGTTTGTGGCATCACCTAAACATATACCTCCAGAAGATAACAATTGGCGTTGAGGTGTGAAGATCACCCAAGCTGCGGAAGAAAGCCTCTGAGTGTGTCATCTAGCGTCGTCCGTGAACCCAACGAACACCTATGATTCACTTGACATCTGCCACAGTGAAAAATATGACATCAAAAACGACACGTCCATAAAACAAAAAAGACTAAAACTAACTGTATAAGAACTATACATATGTATAAGAAATCACCCAAGGTGACCCACCTATGAGTAATACTTCTTGAGGTAGAGCCCATTTCTGGGCTCCGCCAAAGCTTTCCCTTCGAAGTCAACCAGACGATAAGCGACATTTTTTATAACTTCCTTCACAATGAAAGGTTTGAACCACATGGGTTTGAAAATTGCCTGCCTCCAGGGGATCCTTATCTTGGTCGTAGACCAAGACAAGGTCACCTTCGAAGAAAATCTGAGGACAAACGGACTGATCGTACTGACACTTGACTTTTTTCTTGTGAGCCTTGTTAGCTAACGCTGCATCACAATGTTTCTCATTGAGTTGCTCGAGATATAATAAGAATTACTCAAGCGGTGAAGTTTCTGGCAATAAATGTACTGCCAACTTAAGAGATGGGACCTGGAATTCTATAGGCAAGACTGCTTCCAGCTCGTAAACGAGTTGAAAAGGTGAGAAACCGGTGGCAGTCTTTATAGATGTTCAGTAGGCCCACAATGCCAATTACAACATCAAATGCCAATTTGACTTGGTTGAATTGATCGTTCGCTGTAGAATGGTCTTGAGAGACTTATTCACAGCTTCCACCTGAACATTCGCTTGTGGGTAGTAAGGTGATGAATGTTCTTACCTCGACCCAAGTTTTGATGTTAACTCAGACATCATTTTGTTCTAAAAGTGACTGCCATGGTCAGTGACAATATCCTTCGGGATGTTGAACCTTGCTATTATCTGGTTAAACATAAAGAGAGATGTTATTTCACCATCATCTTTGAACGTTGGCATAGCTTCGACCCACTTTGTGAAGTATTCTACTGCTACGATGATATAATGGTGCCCCCTGGTTGGGGGGGGGTGGCATGTAGTGTAATCAATCCCCCACTTGATGAAGGGGACAACTGTAATGATGGGAAACATAGGAGTAGGGTGTTCCCTCATCTTTCAGGAGAAGATCTGATAGGGGTGGCACTTCTTAACCGATTCAACGCAGTATTTGATCAATGTTGGCCAAAAGTAACCCACTCGTAGAATATTTTGGGTTGTTGTCAACCCAGAAAAATGACCACCAAATGCTCCAGTGTGGCATTTGTTAAGCACGAGTTCCTCTTTTTCATGAGTGAGACACCGATGAAGGATGCAATCTACACCTTGACGATACAAAGTGTCCTCGAGAACAAGATAGTTTTTTTCCCGATGGCGTATACGTTGACGTTCATCGCGAGAAGAAGAGGCGGGGCACTTCAAAGTCTAGAGATAGACTAGTATATCTCCATACCAGGGGCCCGAAGCTGAAATCAAAAAAATATCTCCTTTAATTGGTGATTCTTCGAGCGTAACATCACTTGATTCGACCGGAAGTTCCGAGATAAGTTCTGCGAAGACCAACGACCTTTTAGATTTTACTAAAACAAAATCCAAGTCAAATTTCTGGAGGATAAAAATCCATTTGCTGATATTTCCGCCGATTACACGTCATGTCAACATGTATTGGAATAGATTCACAACGACAATGATGGTAGTCTTGCGAAACAAGATATAATGATGGAACCACTGGACATGTACTGCTGCCAACACAAGATTTTCAACGTGGGAGTAGTTGAGTTCTGGACCAACCATGCATCGAATCAGGTAATAAATGACATATTCTTCAAGCATATCATCCTCTTGAATCAAGACCATACCGATGGTTGACTCTACCACAGCCAAATACAATTAGAAATCTTTATTATAATTGGGTGGTCGAAGTAGAGGGGCAGACGTGAGGGCGCATTTCAATGCTTTGAAAGAGTGATGAGCGGCTTCGTCCCAATGGAAAGGGACATCCTTCTTCAATAAACACATAAACCCTTTAGTGATATTGACATAGTTTGTGATAAAATGTCGAAGAAAATTGGCTTTTCCCTGTAAAATCTGAAGCTGAGGGACTGTGCATGGGGGAGGCAATTGAACTATATCCTCAACCTTTAGAGGATCGACCATGATCCATTTTCGAAACTATAAAACCTAAAAGATGACCTGACACCACACAAAAACTGCATTTTTTAGGATTCAAGCGAATCCGATAATAGCGACATCACTCAAAGATAAGCTGGAGGTGTGTGGGATGATCAACTCTCATACGAGATCGTGATGCTAAATCATCGAGATAAGCCTCGTCTATATGTTTTAGATCGTGGAAAGAAAAATACATGGCCCGCTAAAAAGTGGCTCCAACATTCTTCAAGCCAAAAGGCATCTTCCGATAAGCAAATGTACCCCATGGACAGTTAAAAGTTATTTTATGCTGGTCTTCGGGCTTGATCCGTATTTGATTGTATCTCAAAAAAACATCCATGAAATAAAAGACCTCACATCCTGTGCATTCATCGACGATATGGTCAATGAATGGGGTGGGGAAATTATCCTTTGGACATTCAAATCATGGAAGTCCATACATATGCGAATCGTTCCCTGTTTTTTATTGACCGGAACAAGATTTGACACCCATTGAGTCAACTGGACAGGGTAGATGAAACCAACTTTGCATAGTTTCTCTACTTCAACCTTAATAGTTGTTGCTTTCTAAGGATTAACCGAATGAAGCTTCTGCCAGATTGGCTTGGCATCAGGATAAGTCACTATTTCATGTTCGACGATTCTTGGATCTCTGCCTGGCATTTCCTTGTAAGACCAGACGAAAACGTCACAAAATTATTTAAATAAATCCATATAGATTCGAATCTCCTCGGGGGAGCAGTCAACTCCGACGAAGACATTCTACACAATGGCAGGGGTTCTGTAGATATCGATGGGTATCATTTTAGCGATGGTTTCCATATTACCCTCGACATAAACTGCGTGCGTTGTCAGAGGATTAATAGGACAAGGCCTATTTCCAGTCATAGTCAACACAAATTCTCCTGCCTCTATTCTTCCTAACTCTAGGAGAAAATAAGATCTATGATGGAGATCATCCCAAGGTCTGTCTGGACCAGTCAATGCCTCTATAATTGCCTCGTTAGAGGGCAAGATCAAGTCTAAGGAATCAGTTGTGGCGGGGGAACCTTGAGCCCAAATAGGCTCTAGAACTGGATCTAACTTCTGTGCGAGAGTCGAATCAGGGTCCGCTGAAGCTTGTTGGACAATGGAGTACACAAATTCTACCATGGACAAGGGCATGGACATGCCATGGTGCCCTGTCCCTTCCATCATGGTCGATGGGGAAGGAAGAGTCCAGGGATCGTTAAAGTAAGTCGTGCAGAATGATGAAACTTGAAAGATTTCAGCCTTAGGCTGGTCGGGGAAAACCAATATGTACTTGAAATCGTCAGACGGAGGTGGGTAATCGAAAGTACCCATCAAAGGTGGGCACAAACCAACCCCTATATTGACGATGTCGGGCTATGGATTATCAATCATTGAGACCGTGGATGCCCCCGATGAAGGGTCTTGACAGGAGAAAAACAATTGATCAATGGTCATGATCCGACCCTCGTGTGGAAACTACAAGAGCCGGAACACTATAGCGACCATTGCATGCATAGCATAAGTCCAACTCCTTCCTAATAAGAGATTGTAGTCGAGAGGCGCATCGACCACTTAAACTTTGACACACATGGTCTTTCCTCCTAACTGCATGACGAAAGAAGGAATTATTCCATGTGGTCTGAACAAACGAACATCAAAAGCGGTAAGAAGAGTAGGTGACAGAGACAAAACAAGTTGACAAAAGGCCTTCCAATATGCCAACAACATCACGCATGTCGAGGCACCCTCATCAACCACCATATGAAAAACATTACAGGTAAAAGTTTTCCTGGTGTAAGCCACTACTATCTGAAATGCGACATGGTATGGGAGACAAGGCTTCAAGTTGGTCGTATCAAGCATGACCATTCCTGGATTGCAAGTCTCAGCAGATCCTAAGGCAGCTAACAAACCCTTTCTATAAGCCGGGAAACTCTGGAGGACTTCCAAAGCAGACATTGTGCAAGGGGTTTGTGACAAATCCTCCACCACAAAGTAGTTCTGGGTGGCCCTCATGTTTGGATTGTGGGAAGATTTCTTGAACGCCCCTTTTGGGATGTGTGTCGTTGTTTCTCCCAACGTCTTCTCGATTTGGAGAGGAACGAATGGACTTTCGGCTTATTTACCCTTCTCAGAAGTGTTTGGAATTCTATAATCATGTGTCTTAGTTGCTATGTGAGCCTCACCTTTCAACATATAAACATTTGAGGTCGAGGGATTATTAGACAATGAAGGGGGTCCCTGACTGCCCCCATTTGCATTCGTAGAGGCTTGAGTTAAATTTTTCCCATGAGGAAATGGGTTCGTTAACACTGCAGGTTGTTGTTGCACCAATAACTTTTGGGCCTCCGTGAGTCGAGGGCACAAGTGAGTCAAGTGGTCTTCCGTGTAAAGGTAACGCGAATACTTCGACTTTCTTCTCTCCGTGTTTCCCCCGCCAAAATTATTGGTGGGTTTCTTATCCCCCTTACCCTTCTTTCGTTGTTTCTTCTTTCTGTCATCCCGCTGGTTGAATTTCAGGTTTGTTGATTGCACACTATGTACATCCGACGTTTGGGTAGGGGGAGCAACCAAACTAGAATTTTGGCTAGCCGCTGTTTGCTGTATCAAAAATTGCTGCAATTGATTTGAAAGCTGATTGACGGGCTTCGTTTGTGCTGAACCAACGTTAACATCGGCATGTGGCCTAGACTTGTGTCTGGTCTTATCAAGGATAGACTGCGGTGCATCTGGAAAAACCTCATAAAGTAAACCATACTGAGAGTATATCAGTTCTAGCTGTTGAGATCTCATTAATGCTTCTTCCTTGGAAAAGACTCTTGACGTTGCGACGTACTTGGACAACTGAGGGTCCAAAGACTTAATGAACCACTCCAACAGGAAATCTAGTGGGATTGGTACCTTTATCAAACTCTTCCTACGCTGCCATTCTCGGATGTGATCCAAGATATGGTCAACCTTTGTTTTCTCAAAGTTTGCAAACAATTCGGTGCCGACATCGTATCTCACATGTAATTGAAAATGGTTTAGGAAAACCATGGCCAATTCACAAAAAGTAGAGTATCTTGAGTAGTCGAGCTCGATGTACCATTTCACATCACTCTTGATAAGAGTGCGTTGAAACAAACACAACTGAACGAAGTTGTCTTTCAATGAGTTGGACGAGCACCATAGGTGAAAGGTAGTCACATGATCACCCAGATCTTCATTGGGCTTACGTTCGAACTTCAGAATGTCCGAGGGAAATTTTTTCGGCATGGGAGGCCAACGCGGATCGTGAAATATTGGAACATTTAATAACCTTGTCAAGTCTAGAAAATGTAATGTTGCCAGAAACAATAGCTTGGGTTGTTGACTATGTACATGGAAAAAGGAGCCTGGATTTTGGTTGGCACCAGGTTGCCAGGAAAAGTTAGGCTGCTGACCAGGGTTCTGGTAAAAAACATGGCAGTGGCCGGCGTACGTATATTGTTCTTGTTGAGACGTCATCGAATGACTCCCGTAATTGGATGTTGAGGGATGAGAAGGGATTTCTCCCGATGTTTTGTTCCAAAGATTATGGAAAGGGTTGCCCCCTGCCGATCCGACGAGCATAGGTACAGAGCCTTGCTTGGGGTTCCATTGACCATGGAAGGGGTTTCCCTCGATCGACATCCCTGATGAGGGGATTGATCCATGCCACAAATTCTAAGGTCCTTGTGAGGTATTTTCCCCCTGTGCAGGAATAGTACCCTACAGAAGATTTGGTTGTCCAAAACCAGGGTTTCCCCCGACCGAGACGACAGATGACGAGAATGTGTTGTTACCAAACATGTCGAAAAAAGAGAACGACAAAGAACCCACTTATGTGGTGTTGGAAGAAGGTCGTTGACTACCTGCTCCATACAGGTTGTAGTTCATGGTCAGCCGGATGGGTTGCTAAGAAGCGCCACTGAGTGAGGGAGACAACGGAGGTATATGACCCCCACCGTAAGGGAAATCATTATAAAGGGTTGAGGCACCCCCCATGGACCCTTGCAGAGGATCGTTTGAGCTCCCTGCCCCCAGACCCATGATCTATAGGGTGGAGTAGGATAGGACCGAGTTCATTTTGAAGCTGGGCATCCCGTATGAAAACGGAGGGCCTGTCGCACTCTGGGTGAACGGAGCGGTGATCGCTGCCATACACAGAATTAGACAACTTCCCGAGGTAGAGGCGGTCGAGACCATAGTGGTCTGGACCTGCGAGGGTGAGTTAGGAGGCAGAACGCTCCCTGTGGTGACAATTGTTGAGGTAGTATGAGGACTCCCAGATGAAGTAGTAGCATTTGCTTCCATCGCTGCTTGCAAGACTATTTGATGCTCGTGATGAGTTATCCTTGGAGGGACAACTTGTACCACTATGGGTGCTGACAAGCCAGTGATCAGGGAGTTATACAGGTTGAGGGCTTCTTCTCTGAGGTAAGAAATGGTAGGCTCCTACGGATTCAAGTGTTCTCCTCTTGGGGATGGCTTGGGTACAGTTTCCTGCTACCCGGTCGCCTCAAATGACCCTTGTTGGTCAAGTCTTCGCCTTAGTGGTGGCGGTTGTGGCTCCACTTCAACCGGCGGGAGGCCCAAAATCCTTCGTGATCGATGGAGCTCTTGATCTTCCACTCTGTGAGAAAATAAATGACACACTAGGGCTTTTACTAACGTTGAAAACCAACACACACTAGAAAAGTTCCTATGAGATAAAGCAAGCAAGCCACTAACTAGTTGGAAGAACAGTTACACCAACCAACACTAGAGAAACTTATCGGTGCAAGTGCAACTCAAATATGGAAGCACCCTCTACGTATACTATGCAAAGAGTGGCCTGATGTCTGCCCTAGGTACCATGGTATACCCCCGTAGTCACCTGTGTAAGTCACTAAAATAAAGGCAACTAGGTTTCCAATGCGCGAACAGTCACCAGGCGGGTACAGTCGACAGTCAGGTAGACCACAATGAGCAGGGTATCAAGCCTGAAACCTATCAAGGGTATCGAAATAAAGTGTTCTGGAATATGAATGAGGACCTAGAACAAATTCGAGACCCACAAAGCTCCGTGGCAAATGCGATCAACGAAATCCCAAGATAATCCCTCTATATGTGTTCCCCACTATGCTTGCTCCAGCTTTAGAGGGGTTATCTCTGCTACCTTTCCGCACGCGACCTCGTGTTTATCCCCTGTGTTAGAGGGGGGTCCCGAATAACTTCCACGTTTACTGAATTTTTTGACACTCCCTAGCACAGACTCCTATGTTTTTTTTATCGCCTTGAAGAGTTTCCTCTCCAACCTAAATCAAGGCTCTAGCCTAAACTAGTTGATGGACCCTACAAACAAAAATTCTAATAAATTTTA
>ML831158.1:9160-26069 GCA_009831015.1 Picea engelmannii
TGAAGAGTGCTAGCAAAGAGAAATACCAAAGAGACCAATGAATAATGGAGAGAGATGGAGTAAATTCCAATGATTCAAATGAAAATGACCAACATACCAAGCCCATGATCCAGGCCTCAAGATTCCACCCTTCCAAGCAACCTTTGCAAAATTCCTCGCTGGCATTAAGATATATCTAGAATTCTCGATCTCTCGCTTAAGATCCCTATCCTTAAGACATGACAACAAGTGGGTTTAATTGTGTGGCTAATTGCTTAGTACCATAGTGCCAACGCGTTATCACACTGAAACATTCAATATGAAGAATCGAGAGAGATGTTCGCATGTAGGAAGGGGTGAGCTCTCGTCCCAAAGCTGCCACTATGAATAACTTGCTGACGAACCATGCGATTAATAAACAAGGCTACATGGTAGCAAATACCTGTCGAAGTATGAATACATGAAAACAATGCAAGAGAGTAATTCATAGTAAGATTTATTTATTTTTATTTATTTATTTTTAAATAGTATAGATAATATATTGCTAATGGTATCTACAATTACATTCATACAAATAAAATGAAAATGTTATTTAAATGAATTTGTAGTAAGGATATGAAAATTGTAGATTATTTGATATTTTGTATTGAATAAGAGTGGATATGAAAATATTATCTATAAGGATATTTTAATATATTTCACTTATATTTTTAACATAGAGAGTGGCGAGAGTCTTATTTTTCCTACATGTTTTCTCATGAAACTATGATCCTAGGTACAAATCGTGTAGCCATTGCTTCAATCTATGATGCATATCCATAGAATGAGTGGTGGCAGTTGGATGTAGCTCAATTCTCACCATCCACACTCCAGGCCTGAGCTAAGAAAATGACCAAATGACAATCACTATCAAAGCAGTAGACCATATATTTGTATAATGTAATGATAATAATATGCATACTTATATAGGGTTAAATAGGTATCTATATGGTATAGTATATAATTATCATATCTATTATAAAGTTTTTATTCATAAATCTCTGTGCATTTGCAAATTCTCATTATTTTAATTATACCATAATAAAAAATAATAATGTATATACTCAACAAATCACCAGTAAAACCTTGTTGAATTGCTCGTTGGCTCTTCATCTCCATACCCGCTTAAAATCAACAAATGTAAAGTACTTTAGTACAAGGAAAAAATTTAACTGTGAGCCCTTGTTGCAAATTTTTATGAGCTAAGGACTACTTTGCACACACTCTTGATAAAAAATAATTAAAAAAATAAAATTTCTATTAAATATGCTACAACAAACTTCTTAAAGAATCTTGAAATTTGGTTTTAGAAATATACTTAATTAATCTTTTTCTAAGGTTATAATAGTAAACTCATAATACCTTTGATAGTATGCACTACAAAACCACTTGAAAATGATCTTAATGAATTTGCTACTATACATAGTCTTAAGATAAATATGCAAAGGCTTCCTAATTATATATAATAGTATTTACATATAATACTATTATATACTAGATAATATGGTCGATATCCATGTTATTATTTTTATTTATAATAACAATCCCTCTCGTTTTAATATACCTCGTGCTTGTAATCTCTTACCTTTCTTAAGGTAAGATAGATCAATCTTAGTCTCAGTGGACGTTAACCTCCTCGTACTCTTCATCATCAATAAAATATAATGAAATATTTTATAATTGATTATAAATATATTTAATTATTCACCTTTACACTTTTAAAATATTTTTAAATGGAAAGAAAAAATAAATTAAAATTTTTGAAAATTTGATTATTCACCTTTACTCCTACTAATCCATGCTATATCTCTTACTCTACTGAGATATATGTCTTTAACTTCGCTGATTAATCATGGTATGCAGGGATTGAAGACCCAAAACCAACTTGGTTTTATAAGCCGAGATGTTCCAATTTGAAGAGAAAACAATTTTCCAGTCCGCGAAATCTCAAAAGCAAGCATAATCTACTTTCACAAGCATGGTCTAGGAACTAAATAGTTTATCAGGATCGATCCTTGGTGTGGATGACAAACATCACTTTTCTCAGTTATTCCACCATGTAATTGACTCGTCGATAATGGATAACGACTCTCGCCACTCTCTATGTTGACGTTTGCCATTGGAATGGGAATAGAAATGAACCACTTACACCTTTTTTCCACAAACCACTAAAGTGCTGTGTTGAGATTCACATCCATGAACCTGAAGAATATCGCAACAGAAGAGGCCGGGGAGAGGACGGGCCATATCTAAATATGGTTCGTATTCAGTTCATGCATTTACTTGTGCATTGTAGTTTTGATTTATACCTATTTAGTGTAATGTAACATTAGCATTCTGCACCATGAAATCCAAGCAAAGACTAAGTTAACACCCTCAGGAAAAGTTGGATAGCCTAACTATTACCATAAGCATTTTGAAGTCTGACACATAAGATGCATCATCAGTGTACCACAAGAGAAAACAGGTTGTCCCCAACCCAACCTAACTAACCTTCACTGAAAGAAAGTCAGTGTTCCTGTGAGAATCTTGAGATAGTAAGCCCAAGCAAGTTGTTCCCAAGATTCTCAGTATATTTTAATGTTGCTATGAAGGGGAATTTCAAAATTTGTGATCAAATAAAAAATAAGTTGAAACTGCCATCCTTACAAGTATGGTTATCACTTAATGTCCATTCCATGTTTTGCATTTGCTTACTAAGCAAACTTTTAATAAAAAATGCAAGGGATACATTGCACCCCTCACTATGCAGAATTATAAGTTTCAGTCTTCTTGAACATTGACCAACTCATACTCCACAAGAGAGAGATTATTCTCCTCCTTTATCGAGAATTCTGCAGGTTCGGTAACCTCAATCCTACCCCATTTATCAATAGCAAGTCGCATTGAACCTTTAAACATGTCGATCTTAGCATTGCTCAAGATGATTGTAGACCCTTCCTTCACAAGATCCATCGTCAAATCACACAAAAACTACCCAAATGAGAACAAAAACACTAAACCAAACAATACAACAATGTCAGAAATACATACTACAGAGTTCACATTCAATACTAGAAAATGTATTTGAAATAGTCAGAAAAAACAAATACTATAGCCAAACCTATTTGCATTAAAAAATATATTAAACTCTCTTTTGACATGATACTTTACCATGCTTTTAACTTTTTCTTAATATTAAGTCAATAAAACAAGGACACACACTTCACAACAAAGGTATATGTATGCCATAAACGTTGTCACAATAATAACCTCACACTCTCACAAACACACAATAGAAAAAAATGGAAACAAAATGTGAAGTGAATTGAGTCAATACTTCTTCTTTGGAGTTCACCATCTTTCTAAAATTTCTAGTAGCACGAAAAATAACTACCCATAAATGTTTATAGGAAGACTAGAAAGGCAGGTTCTAGCAATATTAGAGACCAATAAGTTTGAGTCAATTTTTGGTGACAGGGATCATACATTGGGAAGTAGAAAAACCAACAAATTCAACTTTTGTGTGGAACACAATGAATGATATCATGATATCAGTCTAAATCCATTTTCAACTTTTGTGTGGAACACAATGAATGATATCATGATATCAGTCTAAATCCATTTTAAACCTGCATCTACAACTGAGGGATCAAAAAGTGCAAACTTGCACTTTTTTTAAGTTTTTGCATCAATAAAAAAAGGTTTGCACCTAGAAGGAATTTGTCCTTTTTGGTGCTTTATAAATCTTTATAGATCTAGGAGTGGATCTAGACTGGTTTTATTTTATTTTATTAATTAACCTTATTTATTAATATTTATTAACCAGACGTGTATATAATATATATAGAGACATTACGAGGAGACATCTAATATGGAATCCTTAATCAATTTAGCCCGATGATCATAACTTACCTGCAATTAATATGTGGTATAGAAAACCAGATCAATAAAAGCAAAGAACAAGCCATCAAAGTTGATGGACATGTTAGCCAAAGAAGTGCAGTAGGCAAAAAAAAGTATGGATATATTCAACATGCTGGTTGTAGGTTCTTGAAAAATGATAAGCATTATCTCAACATTTGAACACAAATTTAAAAGCTTCGTTGGTTGGTGGAACGATGGAGGCAAGTTTGATTGATTAAAACAAAAATGCTTTGAGGGAGATGCATTGTTGTGTGTATATCTCGCCAGGAGGAGAAGGTGGATGCATTATCTATTTTTTATCATATAGTGCTATCCAGTAAGGGAATTTCACTCCTCTAGTGCATACACACTTTATACCAGAAACCCTTGTAAGCATTCTATCTGAAATTGTTCATAAAAAATGTAGCAATATGTAAATAATATACTAACTATTAACTTTCCCTCTTAATTGAAGGTTTCTTTGGAGTGCTGAGTGAGTTACATCACTGTATGGATGTATTCCAGGGAACAAGTTGGATGCATTTTCCTATTTTTTATCAGATGGTGTTATCCAGTTGGGAAGTTACTGACAGGTAATTCTCTTCACACTTCTAGTGTATACAATTTTTTTCCCATAAACCCTCATAAGCGATGCCATGATTAGACTCTCCCTAGAATGGTTGACAAAGCAACATGTAAAAGACTAATAATATACTAATTATAGTTTCCGTGCCATTTTTATTACATTTACATCATGGTTCATATGAATTCTTATAATCCAAGGCACAGATAATCCAGAGCTGTAAACTAACAAGTATATTTGTCTCCATTTTATAGAAGCGAGTGCCTTATCATGACATACCTTCGAGGTCATATGACTTGTAAAAGGCATATAA
The DNA here is from genome assembly GCA_009831015.1 of Picea engelmannii. NCBI lineage: Eukaryota > Viridiplantae > Streptophyta > Pinopsida > Pinales > Pinaceae > Picea > Picea engelmannii. The sequence goes on from ML831158.1 coordinate 13,960, forward strand.
AGGGCATCATATGTTGGGTGATAATAAAAAAAAATTAATCAAGAAATCGCAAATGTAGAGGTAGGTAAAGAGGGCACCACAAATGTTAGAGGTACGTAAAGAGGGTACCTTGCTCATTTCTGGCCGTGAAAATAATGATGTCTGTTTCGTCGCCAATTGAACATTCAACGATTCACATTTGACGAACTTGGCTGTCAGGACACCCCTTCTGAAGAACAATCTTGGCACTTGTTACCTTCACTATTAAATTGTGGTGAGAAGTTCCTGGTTGAAGCTAATCAATCTTGGTAAACACATGCTTCCTCAAATTCGCACTGGGATTAGAATTAGGAGAGGACATTGTCTCTCTCTCACTCCTCAACACAAAACCCTTGAAAAACACCTGAAAAACTGTCTCAACAGTGGAAGAAGAATCACATAATGGAATAGAATTTCAGAAAATAAAAACAAGCATGCATACGGGATTGGATGGTGTGGGAACAGGGTCTGAGAAAAGACAGGTCGCGATTTAAGAAGAGGAATTCCAAGTTTTTTTTGGTTGAAAAAACATTATGCCCTCAGCCTCATAACATGCCCACATGAACATGAAAAGCCATAGCTCACTCATACTTTATCTATCTTTTGTACAAGCCTCTTTAACATCTCACTCCTACCATCCTTTTTCACAACATGCTGAAATAGCTTACTAATAACAAAGCCCAACTATTCATGCTATCTGAAGTAGCTTACTGAAGTGACAACGTTGAGCGTTGAAGTCTGTAGCTTTAGTCAAGTCACAAGCGTTGAAGTCTTTCAATGACCACGATGAGTCATGACTGCAGTGATAGCCATCCACTGCCAAATGACAGCAGGAGGATGATACTGACAAGGGCTCTGATGTAGTAGAGGTTACTTCAATGAGACCGTATATTTTCCTTTATCAACCGTCGTCGGCTGGGCAATAAGAGGTGAGTTTCAATAGCCAATGGAATCTTGCCAAAAATGATTTTAATTAATTGAAACAAATAAAAAAAACCATTGCTAAACTATGACATTAGAAAACCATACAATTTTTTGGTCAATGCGTAGATTAATATGTAGTCAACAACGAACTCATCGCTATATACCAGCCTATCGGCAGGTATAAAAATGAGCGACCTACTATAAATTCAAGGATCGGGGGATGATATAGATATAACTCACTCCATTTTGAATTTATTGGCCTAAGGTTAAGGAGGAGGCCATTTTGGCCCAATAATCCACTTCTTGATTGAATTCTCATCTCACATGGTAATATGATACTTTACCCAAGGTTTTAAATTCGTCTCTGACTCTAGCTAGGACCAAGGATAGCTTATATTTCACCTGGATGAAGTCATCGATCATAGCTTTGATAGCCACTAGGGAGTATCCCAATACAATTAATGGCATGCTCTTAGTCTCTTTAGCTAATCAGATGCCCCTCAATAGTGTAGAGGGTTCAACTAGGTTGTGTCGAGACTCGAAGCAAATGTGGTTACTGTTGTTCCTCTGGGATCATAGAGGATCCCCCTTGCACCTACTGCCCCTAATACACTACATTGAATATATATTTTGAATACAACCTAAATTATAATTGCATATGTAATTTCAATATAAATTAAAAGTTAAATTATAAAAAACATTTAATATTGAGTGTTTCCTTAAAATTTAAGAAAAGTCATAGTCTAAACATCTTATAAATGGATCTTTTTTTCTTTTTTTTTTCAAAATAATGGGAATGGAAATTGGTATTTTTGGTTATGAAATTTGATAATAATAATTTTGGATTAAGATCTAGTTGCATTAGGGGTATTCAAAGGTGTTGAATCCATTTTTGCATTAAAACAACAATTTCGTGAATCCACAATTGCAAGTTTAGCAAAGATTGTATGTCTAGATTCTGATGATGACAAATTGGAAAAAGTAAAAAACATAGAAGATTTAACCTTCTTAATAAAATCCAAATAAATTTGCCACCTCATTAATTTAGAGACTAACTTTCCCAATTTAATTTGGAGCAGTCTAATCTTGAAGCAAACTTCCCTCAACAAGACCAAGTCAACAACTCATGAAAAAATTAAATATAACTCATTACCAATATGCTCACTAAAAACAAACATGTCACAAAATAAGATTTGAATCTAAGTGGAAAGAGTAACAACTTTTCCTCACAACTACTCAACTTACATCCAATTAACTAAACCTCAACTCAACTCCTTATAAAAATAAAATAAAATAAATATATGCATAAATCATTATTATCTTTGAAATGTGGCCCTTTTCTTCACTACCACTAGGTTATATTTAATTGACTAAACCCCAATCCCACTCCTTATAAAAATATTACGTCGATCACTATTTTTTTTTTTCAACGAGAAATTATCTCGATATATATTAGAGATATATATCATTTACATTCACTGTATCCAGTCTAGCACAACAGCCATTACAAATTTCGTCCCGGAGACCCAGCAGGGTTTGACCTCGAGACCTCCTCCCAACACTTGGAGGAAGGTCCTGTCTTTACCCATCACGCTGGACTCACGGGACTACGTCGATCACTATTATCTTCACATCTAACCTTAGGCCGCCACAGGCGAACCTTGGGCCGCCACTTTTCCTTTAAGAATCTATGTATATTTATCATTTGTGTTTCAAATTAAAAGGATGGCTATGGATATATACGTAAGGTGACATAAACAACACTCAGAGGTCAATTCAGTTCTTTGTACCCATTAGGTCTTGGAATGTGAATATGAAAGATGCAGTACAAAAATATTTGTTAAAATGATTATATGACCAATATTTAAGTGATTATAAGAATTTGCACCATCAACTTTTGACAACTGGTATAATTAAAATTATTATATTACCAATATTTAAGTGCTTAAAAAAATTTGCACATCCACTTTTGACATTTGGTATAACTAAAATTATTATATTACCAATGTTCAAGCGATTAAAAAAATTTGCACCATCAACTTTTGACAACTAGTATAACTAATATCCGAGTGATTAAAAAAATTTGCACATCAACTTTTAGCAAGTGGTATAACCATAAGCCATCAAATTTGCACATTAACTTTTAATAACTTCAAAAAATTTGCACATCAACTTTTAGATTTAATATAGAAATTATTAAAAAATCTTCACAATCAACTTTTACAAACTCTAAAAAAAATTAAAAAGCATAGGTGTACCATGAGCTATCCTCGACTAATCACTAACATACAAATGAAAACTATAATAGTTATACAATGTGCATGTTAAGAAACCCTAAAGTTGCTATAAACATATTAACTATTATATTAGTTAGCAACTTGAAACACAATGTTATCATGGCCCTAACGTGCTAGTCTAAAAGGTGACATTGAAATTATAATATTGATAACTTTATAATAAATATATATTATCTATAAAATTATAATAAAAACAAAAACATATTATTTATAGTATTGCAAGTATTTATATTAGGTTAATATTAAAGTCATAATTTGGTTAGATGTCATATTGATGTGATATAGATGTGAGATTTCCTTTTTTGAAAATGGGGAAAATATATTTTTTTGTTTAGTTTTATATATATATATATATATATTTATTTTATTTGGAGTCATGGAGTGAAATTTAAGACTTTCGAGGAAGGAAACATGTGTTCTTAAATGTTGAGATATTTAGGAAAAATAAAGTTTATATTTTTTTATTGATTGATAAAAAGAAAGTTTGCAAATGTCAAGGATGGCTTGTTGGGTCAATGAAAGCAAATAGAGAATATAGCTCCCACTTGAATTCAAGTTTACTCAAGTCACATGCATTATGTTTGTGGATGTGTGCCCTTACACATAACAACAATGGTGGCGAAGTGTGAATCCAAGACAACTTTTAAGAATAGATGTCTCCACCTGTGATTACTTAGTTGAAAAATGACCATTTTAAATTATGTTAATAGTCCTTCGCAATGATAAATTTGTAAGGTACCAGATATATTATAATAGCCAAAGACAGAAATATTGCAGAGAATAACAACATAACAACACAATAGATGAAACCACAACACCAAAATAGTACCTTTATTGATAGGAAACAATGTTCACTTGCCTCTTCGATGGGGCAACCTCCAACAAAGCAATGCCCTATTACAATAATTCTCAAGACAAAAACTTCTCATGCCCTCGACTCATATTTATACTAAATCTATCTACCCAAAAGAACATTCTAGAGGAAGACCTTCTAGAAGTGGAAGCTTCTATTAGGTCTTCTTACATTTGACTTATTCTTCCTTATTACTAGGCCTTATTAATATTGACCTTTATTACATGCAAAATATATTATTCTACCTATGTGAGGGGTTAGGGAGGTTAGGTCCCTAACATGCCCTCCCCCTTAAAACAACCTTGTCCTCAAGGCTTGAGATGAGGAAATTGTTGCAGAATGGTAGCTGCCTTCCAGGTGGCATCTGTTGGAGTTGTATCTTTCCACTGGACTAACACTTCCTTGATGGTGCGCTGACGAAGATGACGTTCACGCTGGTCCAAAACTACTTGTGGCTGCAACCAGATGGAGTTGTCTTCATCCAACTCGGGAGCGTTGGTTTGAGTTTGACACTTAGTCCCGATCAACTTCTTTAAGCAAGAGACATGAAAAACATAATGGAGTTTAGAATGACTGGGTAAAGCTAACTGATAGGCCACCTGTCCCACGCGCTTGAGAACTGTATAAGGACCATAAAATTTGGGGGCCAGTTTCTGACAATGGTCAACCTTGAGTGAAGTTTTTTTATAAGGTTGTAGTAGAAGAAACACTTGGTCTCCTTCAACAAATTGATGTTCAAAGGGACCTTGATTTGCTTGTTTCTTCATGACATTCTAAGCCATGAGCAAATTCTCTTTAAGGGTACAAAGAATAGCCTCTCAAACTGTAAGAGTTTGGTCAACCGTATGAACCTTCGAGACACTTGACATGTATGAGAGAACTAAAAATGGGATCTCGATCAGAAACAATAGAATGAGGCATGCCATGAAGCTTAAAGACATGATCCATGAAAAGTCGAGCGACCGTGGAGGAGGTAAATGGGTGTTGAAGAGCACATAAATGAGCATACTCGAAAAGAAGATCAACTACCACCATGATGATTGATTTATTGCCCGATTCAAGTAAGCCAACAATAAAATTCATAGAGATATCCTTTCAAATAGCAGGTGGAATCAAAAGAAGTTGTAGTGTGCCAGGGGCTTTCACTGTTTCTCCCTTGTTGCATTGACAAACATCACATTCCTTCACAAAAGTGCTAACATCATGTTTTATACCATCCCAGAAAAAAAGAATGTTTGACCCTATCATAGGTTTTGGTAAACCCTGAGTGCACAACTGTGGGTGTAGCATGAAGCTCAGAAAGCACCTTGGATTTAAGTTGCGATTGTTTACTTAAATACAAATGACCTTTGTAGCGAAGCTCATCATTGTGCCAAGAGTACCCTGGGGAAACTGGAGAATTGACTTGCAATTGTTGGACCAGACGCAAAATTTTGGGATCTTATAGCCATTCCCGACGAACAGCTTGGAGTCAATCTGGTACAATGAAGGAGAGGGAAAAAAGGGACCCTTCATCTTCATATTTTCTTGAAAGAGCGTCAACAACCACATTTTCTTTGCCTTTCTTGTAAATGATCTCATAATCATAGCCAAAGAGCTTAGTCACCCATTTTTGTTGCTCCGGGGATGAAGGGCGTTTCTCCAGAAAATACTTGAGGCTTTGATGATTTGTCTTGATTTGGAAGCGTTGCCCCAATAGATAAGGGTGCCAGAGATCCACTGCATGCAAACTAACCAACGTTTCCTTTTCATAGATTGATTGGCCCAAATGTCGCTCTTATAGTTGTTTGCTGGTAAAGGCCAAAGGCCAACCATGTTGCATAAGGACTGCTCCAATTCCTCTCCGGGAAGCATCACATTCCAGGATAAAGGTCTTTGTGAAGTCAGGAAGGGCCTGGACATGAGTGGTGCACATAGCCACCTTCAAGGCTTGAAAGGCCCAATCAACTCCGAGAGTCCAAGTGAAAGAATTCATTTTAAGGAGAGCAGTGAGAGGCGCCACAATCTTTCCATAATTATTAACAAACTTGCGATAATAGCTCGTTAAACCCATAAAACCATGCAAGCTTTTGAGAGTCTTGGGGCGAGGCCAATCCTGCATAGCTTCAATCTTCTTAGGATCCACCCTGACACCTGCCTTGCCAACAATATGACCCAAGTACTCGACTTCTGAGGCTCCAAAAGCACATTTAGATTGTTTGAGGAAAAGTTGGTGCTGAGAGAGGAGATGAAGAACTCGATCCACATGAGCAAGATGGGTTGTCCATGTTTTACTATAAATGAGAATATCATCAAAGAAAACTAAGACAAAATGGCGAAGAAAAGGACGGAAGACATGATTCATGAGGCTTTGGAAAGTGGAGGGATCATTACAAAAACTAAAGGGCATGACCAAAAAATCATAGTGGCCCTCTTGAGTTCGAAATGCAGTCTTAGGAAAATTTGCCTCTTTCATACGTATCTAGTGGTAGCTAGAACGAAGATCAAGTTTAGTAAAGAAATGGGCACCACTTAATTCATCTAAGAGATCATAAATGACATGAATGGAAAATTTGTCTTTGATGGTGAGTTTATTAAGTGAAAAAAAGTCAAGACACATGTGCTAAGTTCCTTCTTTCTTAAGTACCATGACCACAGGAGAAGAATAGGGGCTAGTATTAGGACATATAACACCTACTGTGAGAAATTCTTGAACAATTTTCTCAATTTATTTTTTTTGGGCAAAGGGATGACGATAGGGACGAAGATTGGGAGGAAGGTTGCCTGGGACTAGGGGAATGTAATGATTATGAACACCACGAGAAGGAGGAAGTCCCTAGGGAGTGGAAAAACAACTTGTTGTTTGGAGTGGATGGATTGGAGGTCCGACAACATAGAGGATGTTTAAGTGGCGTGAATGGAATGGTGTTGTGCAATAATGCCAGAATGACATTTTTTGAGGAGCCTTTCCATGCGACGGGAACTGATGATCTCAGGGGAACCTGCTATGCTACCTTGGAACTTATATTGTTGGCCCTCCTGGTTGAATTGCATGGTTAATTCCTTAAAATCCATGAGAATGGGACCTAGAGTCCTTAGCCATTCGACACCGAACACAATGTCATAACCACCCATGTCGATAGAAAACATATGAGATTTCATGTGGTACTAACCAATTTGGAGACACACATTTTCACAATGTCTTCCACATTTCATCGACCCGCCATTGGAAATCATGATTTGAAAGTTATTGACTACTCAGATATAACAAATATTTTCTTGGGCAATACGACGATGAATAAAATTATGGGTGCTTCCACTGTCAACAAGGATGACGACCTTCCGATGCTTAATGTAACCAATTGACTTGAGTGTTTGGGGAGCAGAGAAGCCAATGAGAGCATTCAGGGAAATGATCTGTTCAACTTCGAGAGGGTCGGAAGGTGGAGTCATGTCAATGGGGTCAGGTGACTCGGCCACAGGGGGAGCCTCGACATCTTCTTCAGAAAGATCCTCAGAGATGGCCATAAAAAGATTTTGTTCCTTACACTTGCTCCCAGGAAAATATTTGTCATCACAATTATAACAAAGGCCCTTAAGTTGGCATTTAACCATTTCTGCCCTGGTCAATTTCTGGATCTTTAGTGGAGTGGAAGGAGAAGTGGGAGTGACTAGTTTAGGGCGAGGAATAAATGAGAGTTTTCTGGTTTGGGAAGAGACAATCTGTTGTGCTTCCTTATCTCTTTTAGTAGCTTCCACCCAACTCTGAGGGTGAGCCATGAGGATATGGGAAAAAATCTCCTCCTGTAGGTCACTGATAAAGCATTCTCGGAAAAAAGCATTAGACATGCCCTCTATGCGGAAATCCAATCTCTCAAAAGCAGCTATAAAGTCTTCCACTGTGCCAGATTGTTTCAACTTTGTCAAATGACCTAAATGGTGGGTGTCAATGTCAAAGCGTTCCTAAAGTTATGCAACAAATTGTGTTCAAGCCACATACCCTTGGCGGGAATTTTTTCGCCATTGCCACCATTGCCATCATTCCAGATCTAGATGGAGGACACCGTACCTTAGTTTGGCCAACTCATCGGTAATGACATACAAAGAGAAATAGTGTTCCATTTGGGTGACCCAACCCGTGGGATCCGAACCATCAAATTTGTTCACCTCCACGCGAGGGGGGATGCAGGTCCCTCTGAAAGTGGTGGGGAGGAAAAGAGGTGGATTGGGAGGATTTAAGACCTTTAGGGTTATAAGGTGTGGAAGAAGAGAAATGATCTAGGTTGGGATTAAACAATGCGGTCAAACTGTTCATTGCGTCCTGACATTGCTGGCATGTGGTAGTTAATGTGTGATGGTTGTGGGAAGTGATTCGAGCGGAGAAAGCCGAGAGTTGATGTTACCAATACTGGAAGTAATGAAAGAAATATCAATCCTAGTTTGGTCATGATCTTTGGCCAATGTGGTGAGACGTTGGTCCCAATATTGGCTGTGAGTGTGGGCCATGGGGACGGGACAAGGGGAAAAGTGGGACTGCACAGAAATGGGTTACTGGTGATTGGTACCACTACAATCAATGCATAGAGATGAAGTCAATATGATAGATGCCAAAAAGGGGTGTCAGGAAGGGGTCGGGACCACAAGAATTTTTTTTTGCTGAAAAATGATAAGTATGACTGCGATTGGGGTGAAGAGAGGAGTCCAATGGGATATGTCTCAAATAATGGTGCTGAGAAGATCCATAATTTTTTTTTTTTATAACTCGTGCGAAGTTATACTTCGATTTGAATAATACTATAGTGACATAATGGCCAAATGTTTAACAGGAAAAAATATGTAGGAATTTTGCAACCAAGATGCAAGAGGCACAGTTGCATGACAATAGATCTTGTTTGTTTTGTTTATGTTTTCATCCCAAAGGTTATGATATTCATAGTTTCTACAGACAAGGGTTTTCCCTGTGCTATAGCTCTCTGATATACATGTGGGGTCCAATAGTAGTACTCAACCCAATATCTCAGGGCACCAACTAAGGAGGCTAGACCGTGCCCTTAGTTGTACTACCCGACTACCCAGGTACTGGAGAGTATATTTCCGAGTGTTGTTCTTGGTGGCACTATAGAAAGCAGGTGGCTGATTGGTTTATCTACAAAGGGCTGCATGATATCTAGGCTTATTCATATACATGTGTTTTCTGATGTGCTACCACTCGAAGGGATACCAACAGGGGTTACAAGGGTGGCCAACAATGTGCACTTAAGTATCACTTGTAGTTCCTGAACGTATGCTTCCCCGACCATAGATTTATGCGTTGAACGACAGATCTCTGTAGCTTTAAGACACTAGAATACGTCTCTACCCTGAAAAAAATTAACCCATAATTTTGTGCCATGGAAAGTTCTCTGTTACCACTTGTAAGGTACAAGATCTATTCTAATAGCCGAAAACTAAAATATTGCAGAGAATAACAACGGAACAACACAATAGATGAAACCACAACACCATAATAATACCTTTATTGATAGGAAACAATGTTCACTTGCCTCTTCGAGGGGGCAACCTCCAACATAACAATGCTCTATTACAATAATTCTCAAGACAAAAACTTCTCATGCCCTCGACTCCTATTTATACTAAACCTATCTACCCAAAAGAACATTCTAGAGGAAGATATTCTAGAAGCGAAAGATTCTATTAGGTCTTCTTACATTTGAATTATTCTTCCTTATTACTAGGCCTTATTAATATTGGCCTTTATTACATGGAAGATATATTATTCTACCTACGTGAGGGGTTAGGGAGGTTAGGTACCTAATAAAATTTGGTTGCTCCCTAGATGGGGTGTCACGTTGACATGTCACCACATCATTTGGTTATCAACTCGCAACCTCTCCATCACACCTTAAGGTCGATGAACACTGACGCCCATTTATTTCTGCTCAACCTGCTCTTACATCCCATATCTCACTGGAATTTGATGATGGATCTCTTCCATGTGTGAGCGTTGGATTTCAAATCCACTAAGTATAGCTAATTAATGGGAGATTATTGTGTTTTGAGAATCCTCCTAGAGGTGTTTCTCTCCACATTTCTCGTTCATTTTGTTCCATCCTCATCTTTGACACCCTGCTTCCTTACATTTTGTGTCTTTTCCCTGTTTTGTTGTTGCCTCCTTTCCTTACTCGTCTCTCATTCTCCATACCCCGCGTTGGGTTCATGCCTAGAGAAAAAGGCAAGCTGAAGCGGGTTGGAAGTCATTTTACCAGGCCTCTGTGGTCACAGTCACAACCTCTCTCAAGCGTTTGGTTTGGGCTGCGAGTGCTCTTGCCACACATGCATGGAGCATACTTCTTCTCCTCTAGTCATAATTGGTGAAGAAATCAACCCAGCCTCCACTCCATCCTCTTCCTCTGATTAGCCCATGCCCAATCCTGGAACTGATAATGTTTCTAGTCCCTAGGCGCAGACACCTCCTTATCTTAGGTTTACATACATTTAACATGACCTTGTTTTGGAGTTATGCAAGGACAATGATGAATAGACGTTTTGACAATAATTGATGGCACAAAAATTGGACTCGATCCTGGATTCATGCTTAGAAGACCCGCAACAGAGGCACAATCCAGAGAATCTACTTCAGTCAATCATGACTCCAAAATGGCCTAATTCATCCAGGCATGCCTTTCCTAGTATTTTTCATAGCAAATAATCTTCATGACCTGCTGTATTTTGATTCTTGTAGTTTCAATATGGATAGTAAGATCACAAAGACATCTTTTTTGGTATGCTCATAGACTTTGCTATATTGACTTCAACTTAAACTATGTAATAGTGTCGTCTTATAGTCATTATGGACAAGTTTTTTGGAACTTTAACACCTGGTGGTGGGGTTGGTTTCCTCTATTGACATACTCAACACCAGTGTCATGGATTTATGTTGTAATTTTTGTCTTTGGAAGGTAATATAAAATTCCAGCTTACAAAAAAAAATGATAAATTTGGTTGCATTAACTTCATCATGTAAAAACTTAGTTTTTTTAATTTAATTTTTACAAATACCAAAATAAAAACAAACAATTATTTATAATTTTTTTTCCACACTCTGATCCACTTTTTTTCCCTTTCAAAATTATGGTGATTTGGGTCGTCTTAAAATGGGCCAAGACCCATAAGGACAAAGTTTCATGGTTGAAGATCCTATTAATCAAGTTGAACTATAACTTTTGGCAAAATTCCTATTAGACTCCGGGAAGAATTTTTGTTGGAAAAGAGTTGAGATTACCTAGTTATTAAATTACTCTGTTTTAAATTGCTTAAAAATAGGCTCTATGAAAGTGTAAGTGGGATAGGTAAATAATGAAGTAATGAAGGATTTCAATTTAACCATATTTGTGATAATGGGCTAATTCTCACATCTCATGAATTTAATGCTAAGGTTTGAGGCACTACTATTTCCATCTTGATACAAAAGAGAAGGAAATGAACAAACCATCCAATGGAGTCCTATTTGTTTCCAAGGAAAAAGGCATATATATTTTTTTATTTCAAGAAGAAATCAAAATATACATAGTAACATTCTATTCTAGCACTCCTAGAGGACAAAGTCTCTCTTATGATAATGTCGTATTACAAAAAAAGGTAAGAGGTCTTGAGATATCCTATTATTATAGTCATTTGGTTGTGGAGCTTGATTATCTTCCTAATTTATAGGTCTTTTACTTTCAGCCGTGTTTATACCCCATGAAGTATTTACACCCCAGACGTATGTACACTCTTCCATGCGGGGGAGTGCAGAGGGGGGTTACCCCCTCTACGGGGTCCGGGGGGTCTGGGGGCAAGCCTTGTAAAAGTATATTGTAATTTCATTGTAAATCTGGACCGTTCATTATAAGGTCGCAGATCTAACGGTAGAGATTATGTTAGGGTTTTTTTTCCCTAGAAGGCAACCCTCTTTTCCGAGGGAAAAGTATCGCGGCTATGGATGGTGGTGAATATTGTATTCTGAGAGAGGAGACTGTGAGAGAAAGAAAAGGAAGTTA
>ML831158.1:30894-64095 GCA_009831015.1 Picea engelmannii
AGGACCTGGAAATTTCTCTGGTGGACGTAGCCCACACTGGGTGAACCACGTAAATCTGTGTCTCTCTTGTATTGTGTGTCTTCTGTGTTTTGTTTCTGCATTTGTTTTATTTTATTGCTCCGCGGTCCTGTTTTTCTAACAATCCTTCTATCCTTGGCATTGTAAGCAAGATCAAAACAAAAACTAGAAGATGTTTGTGTTAAGAGCTTCAAAACAAAAAACATAAAGTCCAATCTTTCTTCATAATAATGAACCTTGCTTCTCCAGAACAACATTTTAGTCAAATAGAAAAATTTCCTTGAATGGAAGCGATCCTCCCTCCACTACTTTAACAATATTGAGAATACCCAAGTATAGTGAAATAGCTTGTTTAGATATCTCATGTGCCTTTTCATATAGTTCTTTATATGCATGCTGAATGGAGATGTTAGGCAACAAACAACCAAATAGCATAAAAATAGAAAGAGAAGTAACTCCATGCCTTGATAATTACATAGAAAAATGAATGAGAAGCCTCTTCAAGGGGGAAACCTACTTTCATAATATAACAAATGCATAAGATGATATGCCCACTAAAACTAGGTCTCCTTGGTATATATAGGAGATGAAGGGTACAATTACAATTAAAGGGTCTGTCCGACCAATAAGGACAACACTAATATAACACTAGAAATGTAATAACTCAATATCTAGGGCTTAATAGGGGTGTTAGGTGCTGGGGAGGGGTGTGTTATTCTTAACCTCGAGGGATAATTGGTCTATACCTTTTCATGAAATCTTGGCACTCTCGTCGACAACCTTGTACTGATCTTAACTAAATCCTCAAATCTTATATATATATATATATATATATATATATCCGTGTGTGTGTGTGTGTGTAGCTTAACATACCCCTCCCCTTTAAACGAGTGTTTCCCTCAACACTTGATTTCACTGTGCATGTTTTTGCATGAAGAAATCGTCTACCCATGTCGTCTCTTCTACTGCTAGATTCTTCCACTTGACGAGGTACTATGTAATTGTTCGATTTCACAATTGCTTGATCCTTGCTTCAAGGATTGTTTCTAGTTCTAGTATGATTTTCCCTTCTTCATTAATGTCTGGTAAAATAGTCTGAACTAAGATCTTGTCACCGATTACCTTTTTTAAGCAAGAAATGTGGAAGATTGGATGTACATGTGAAGATGGAGGCAACTCCAATTTGTAATCCATACTTTCAATCCTCTACAACACCTTATATGAACCATAATACTTGGGTGCTAATTTATTGCCCTTCTTTTGTTGCTTGAGGGACATCTATTGGTATGGTTGTAGCCTAAAAAATACCCAATCCCCCACTTCAAATTCCCTTTCACTTTGAGTTGATTTGTTGTTGTTTCATCCTATTTTGTGCTATATCCAAGTTGTCCTTCAATGGTTGGAGAACCTCTTGTTGGTGCTCTATGTGGTCCTCCACTGCTTGAATCTTTGCTTCCCCTCTAAAGGGTGATGTAATGGATGGAGGATGATAGCCATAAGTGCCAAAAATGGGGACATTTTTGATGAAGTATGGAAGGACATGTTGTACCACCATTTCGCCAAGGGAAACCACTTGACACGTTGTGTTTGTTTATTAGATGCAAAGCAACAAAGATACCCTTCTAGAAATTTATTCACAATATCAGTTTTCCCATCGAACTATGGATGCTAAGAGGAGCTGTGAGCCAATTGAGTACCCAAACAAGAAAATAATCCAGTCCAAAAAATACTATTGAAAATTGGATCTCGATCACTTACAATAATCTTGGGGATTCCATGTAGCTTCAAAACTGTATCCATGAGCATTGCAACTATTTTTCTTTATTTTAAAGGATGAGAAAGAGAGAAAAAAAGGGCATACTATGTGAGTATATCCACCATTACCATGATGGAATTATTTCCTTTGGACTTGGGTAGACTTGTAGTAAAATCCATTGACACCTCTTCCTAACATTGACTTGGTATGGATAATGGTTGTAGAAGACCCGGTGTCTTGATTGTCTCTCTCTTATTCTATTGGGAAACCAAACATTTAGCCACAAAATTTTGAACATTAGTTTAAAGGAATTCCCAATAACAATCCTTCTTGATCGTGAGGTAAGTTTTCAGGAACCCTAAATGTCCTATTTGTTGGAAGATTGCTTGTTATCATTGATGTCAACCCTAGTCATTGGTTGTAGTCATTGATGTCAACCCTAGCCATTGGCTTTTGGACCCAACAGTTGATCGAAGTAGATAGACATGAAGGAAATTACAAATGCAGGTACAACACCCATGGATGGATATGGCATTTCTGGTGGTATGTGGCACGTCACGTGGATCCTCACGATTGAGGAGAAATGAATTTTTGAAGATGACAATGTGAATTGAAGCAAAAACTACATGTTGGCCCTAATGTTAAAAGGAAGTGACATAAAGGGTATAAATACATCTCATTATACATTCATTTTTTAATATACACAAGTTTGTTAATGAACAAGGAGATATAAGTCGAATTTCAGAGGAAATCTGAAGTAAAGAAGGCCGAATTTCAAGGGAGGATGAAGCCTTTTGGTGATGTGTTCTAAGCTAGTCATAAACAAGTGTTTCAGGTAAGACAATCATAACGTCTTCATAGAGAACCCAAATGAAGTGAGACCAATTTCATTGGAAAGAGTACGGCATGTAGTTTCCTGTATATGGATTTCAAAATCTTATGTTAAACATTGAGCGCGGGGCATGCTGTACAAGTTCGATCTCTTGAATAAATCAGAATTGAATAAGGTCTACCATTTTCTCTATAACTCCTTTTATGAGAGGATTCAAGCAATGAAACTTGGAGGAGTTTAAGAGAATACATTGAGTAATATTATCTACATGATCAGAGTATTCCAAGAAGTGAAGAATTGCAGAAATTGAAGAAGTCTCAGGAAGTATTATCAGGTCCTATGTGATGGTTGGTTGATGGTGATAATTTAATGTAAAGTTTTATTATCTCTCATATATTCTTGGGTGGAAGGAAGGGGCAAGTATGGAGAGGTCAACCCTCTCTTGATATTAGATGATTGTATCTTCCTTTTGGAGGTTTATCCCTCCATTTATATTTGGAAGTTGTAGCTACCTTTGGAAGTCATTACTTCCCTTGAACAATAACTATTGATTATTTCTCATTTATTGTGCATGTTGTATTGTGGCGTAATGGTGTAACTCTTCTACTATTGTTCATTTCTCATTGGATATATTCAAATATATAATCTGGTTGAAGTATAAGTTGATTTTTTTTTATAAATTGTACTTGATACTGATTCACCCCCCTCTCAGTATCATCACTCTTGTAGGAGAAGTGTGCACTTCCATAAGGACCTTCTGTGTGAGTTGGGGATTCTTACATAAATATAAGTGATCCTGATACCACAATGAATCATTCTTCCACACAAATTTATCTAATGCACTTGGGTCCTCTTATATTTGTTGAATGATATTGCACACATTCTAAACTTGCTTCTTCCACCCAATTAGGTTGTGGAATGGAAATAACACATAGTAAGTCCTCAGTGTCTTCTTCTTTTCTTGTGCATCTACCACCACATTTTGTTTTCCTTTTTTGTAGATAATTTCAAAGTCATAAACTAGCATCTTTGTAACCCATTTTGTTGCTCTTATGAAGATAATTGGTGTTCCAAGATGTACTTCAAACTATCACAATCTATTTTTAGCTTGAATTGTCTTCCTATTAGGCAAGTACATCATTTCTTAACTCCATGTAATATAGCCAACATTTCATTTACATAAATGGGTTTGAGTAAGCTCTTTCCTTTAATATGACCACTTTCAAAGGAAATGTGCCTTCCTTATTGCATTAAAATTGCACCAATGCCATGCCTTGCAACATCGCACTCCACAATAAAGGTTTTTGCGAAGTTAGTTATGGCTAGGACATGAGTTGTACACATAGCCTCCTTAATTTTTTCAAAAGCTTTGATTGCTTCTTGAGTCCAAGAAAATTCTTATTTTTAATAATGCTACTAGAGGTGCTGCTATTTGACCATAATTCTTGGAAAACTTGTAGTAATAGTCTTTCAATCCTAAGAATACTCTAAGATTATTCAAGGTTTTGGGAATTGGCCATTCCATCATAGATTTAATTTTGTTGGGGTCCACTTTGACACCTTCATGAGATACAATATGACCCAAATATTCCACTTCATGAACCCCGAAGATACACTTGGAAGGATTCACATATAGTTGTTTCTCTTCCAATAGTTTTAAGGCAATGTCAACATGTTGTATATTCTCTTCCCAAGATTTTTTGTAGATTAGTATATCATCAAAAAATACTAATGAATTTTTTTTGAGGAAGGGTTTGAAAATATAATTCATTAAGCTTTGAAATGTGGAAGGTGCATTAGTAAGGCCAAAAAACATCACCAAAAACTCATAATGACCTTCATGTGTTCTAAAGGCTATTTTGGGGACATCTTCTTGCCTCATCCTTATTTGATGATACCCAAAACAAAGATCCAACTTGGTAAAGAAAATTGTTCTGTGTAATTCATTTAATAATTCATCAATAGCATGAATATGAAACTTATCTTTAATGGTCATTTTTGTTGAGCTCTCGATAATCTGGACACATATGCCATGGACCATCCTTTTTGTAAACCATTACCATTGGTGAAGAGAAATCACTTTGGCTAGGTTTAATGATGTCATCCTCTAACATTTCTTGAACCATAAACTCAATCTCACTCTTTTGTGCATATGGGTACCTGTAAGGCCTAATGTTAAGTGGTACACTTCTCGGTTGCAAATGAATATCATGGTCATGATCTTGAGCAGGTGGAAGACCTTTAGGCATCTCTCCAAATACCTTGGAACAATTGTCAATAGCTTTTTGGAGATCCATGGGAGTAGAGGGTCTAGATGTTCGAACATATAGTGAGAACAATTATGAAATTACACCACAATGTCCCTTGTTTATCAATTTTGTCATTGCTAGAACTTATCACTTTAGAGGGCTTCCTTTGGATACCTCTAAGATCAATTTCCTTTCCTTTTGAGGAAAATATTATGAAGAGTTCACAAAAATTAAGATCCATTGTGCCCAATGATTGTAACTATTGGAGCCCTAATACAACATCAACACCACCCATTTGGATTGCAATCATTGGACTATACAATATACACTCCCCCATAGTGAGCTTAATACTATGGCACTGCTATGAATAATTTATGGTGCCTCCATCTGCAATCATTACTTGAAATTCCAGTGTTGGATGTATACAACAATTGCAAAGCTTGGCTCATTTGCAATTAATAAAGTTATGAGTACTACCTGAATCAATCAACACAATTACCTTTTTATTTTTGATATATTCTTCTATCTTGAGAGTTTGAGGAGTACTAATGCTGGCCAATAGACAAAAAGACATTATTGGAGTAGTCTATTCCAATTCTAGATTTTGTGATAGTACTAGTTCTTGATCTTCTTCCTCTTCACAAAATATGTAGAATAATTTTCTCTCACCACATTTATGCCCCTTACTATACTTTCTATTACAATTGAAACATATCCCCTTTGTTCTTCTTTCATCGATTTGTCAAGGTGTCAACTGACTTGTAGGTTGAGTGAGGTTAGGAGAGGGAAAATGGTGTGCTTTATAGTTGTTAGTGGCCACCCTTCTAGTAGCAATATTTTTACTTTCCACTTTCCTTGCCACACTAAGCGCATACTCTATAGATTTAGGTTCGAAGAGATGCACCTTATGTTGAATGTTGTCCTTTAAAGTTCCCATAAAGATATCTATCAAATTATCCTCTAGAATTTTCTTTACCCCGAGACTCCACTTTTGGATTTGTTGAATGTACTCTGTAATTGGACCTCTTTACTAGAAATTTATCAATTGACCAAATAATGTGTTTCTCTTAATATTCCCACAATGTGCTATCAATTCATCTGTAAAAATGGATCAAGATACAATATAATCCTTTTTTCCTTCACAAATTCATTGGTACCAAAAAATAGGATCTAAATGCAAGGATGAAATAGTTACCTTTTGTGAAGTTGGCACTTGGTTAAGGTCAAATAATTGCTCCATCTGGAATATCCATGTTATGGGATCTTTACCATAAATTTTCCTCGTTTCAATCTTGGGAGTTAAGTAGTTCCTTGGTGTTGAGTTGAACCCCTGATGACGTGGATCTCCGAGTGATGAATGATCATGATTCTGAGACTCAATCTTCATGTTCTCCACATTTGTTAAAATATTCCCCATATGGTACTAGGGTTCAACAATTTTGTTCTCCATATTTCTATTATTTCCTTGTGTCACAATATCGCCTTTAGGGAACCTCTCATCTAGGGTATGTAAGAGCATGGATTCCATTGAATTTCTTAATTGTATGATATTTTGATCCAATTCCCTTTTAAGTAATTCTTGCAAATTTACTAAATCAACCTTTTTCAACAAAGTATCACCCATTTCATTAAATTGGTTCCGCAATAAGGATACTTGGTACCCTGCATCTTCCCTTTTAGGTGTCAAGTATGAGTTTTTTGGAGGTGTAGCATGGATACAATTTTTTTTAGAATTCTTTGCCATGTGATAAATTAATAATACTCATTTTCTTTTTTCTCTTTATCACAATTTTTGAATCACCAAAAATAGTTCTTCCAATAAAAAATTATGGTAATTTCAAGTTAACATGCCTCGAAAAACCCTAGTTTGTAGACTGTATTGTTGGTTGACCTTTCTCCTAAAGCATCTCTAAAATTTTAGCTCCACTGAGTTTGAAACTTTTATCTTTAGTAGCCTAATATGTCTTTTATGTAATTCCATAGGTTTGACCAAATTCCAATGTGCCAAGAGAAAGTTACGGTAACTTTTCCAATGCTTGTTGTTTTTGTCCTTTTCAAGAGAGTGAACTTGTACGACTTGCCACATGTCCAATTTTTTAGATATCCTTTCGAAGTTTGGATCTAAAATACCATGATCTATGTTCTTTCCAATGGAACTAGTGGCACTCAATTTGTACTTTTATAGCTCCAAATATGATAGTTTTTACCAAGAACACATGTTTAAAACTAGTTTAAGGACTAGTCAAAAACCTTGATTTCCATAGCTTGTATTTCTGAAAGCGTAGTTAACTAGAACCTAGAATTTTTACCACAAGTTCTTCACTATGTATCCTCAATCTCCCAAAAAGTTTACTATTTGAAATGTTCCCAAAAAAGTTATAGAAAAAGAACCAATATGAATCGTTTGAGACTAATTTTAGGACTAGTAAAAAATGCTAATTTCCACAACCTATATCTATAAAAGTATAGCAAACCAAACTTGAAATTTTGACCACAGGTACTTTACTATGCTTCCTCGGGCTCCCAAAAATTTAATAGTTTGAACTATCCAGAAATTTTTTTATAGAAAAAATACCAAGGTGACTCGTTTGAAGGAACCAAACCAAAGGATCATATGTTTTGAAACCAAATGTTAGGTGAAAAACACCCAAATAGCATAAAAATACAAAGAGAAGTAACTCCATGCCTTGAGAATTAGATAAAATAATTAATGAGAAGATTCTTTGAGGGGGAAACCTCCTTTTACAATATAAAAAATTCACAAGATAAGATGTCCACTAAAGCTAGGTCTCATTGGTATATACATTAGATAGAGGGTCAATTACAATTAAAGGGTCTAGTCAACTGTTATATCAAGATTTTCCTCACCTCATGCAAACTTTCTCAGAAGGCCTTTTCCATTTCCCTATGCAGGCTCGAAGTCCCTTTTTGCAGTTCCTAGAGCTAAAAAATGTTTTTTTTTTCCACATATACGCACCCTAACAACTACAGAACATGCGTATACGCAGGTTGCACCATTACATCCCGCGTACATCGGGTTTTTTGCTCAAAATTTAAAAATGGTGTCGGGTTTCCATGTCACGTCATGGGATCCATGATCCTTGAACTTCCATATACTGGAAACGTTCTGACTCGTCCCTTCAGTTCCATTTGAAGGCTATAAATGTGCCTTATCCAAGCTGTGGAGAGAGGAGAATAATTCAACTTTGAGAGAAAAGTTACTCTGGAGAAATTATTCACTTCATATTGAGTCTGCATTCCTTTGTCCTTTTAAGCCTAAACAGATTGTTCAACCCCCAAGCTCTTCCCTATTTAATGGAGAACCTCATTGTCTCTCTTATATGAGCTTGCCTTTGGTGGAGGCCCAACTGGAAGGGAATTAGTTTCTTGGTTCCAAACGTCCCGACACAGAAGTTTATCATTCATACATTTATGTTGATTACATTTTAATAGAAATACTCTTTTCTCATCCAATTAATGTCTTGCAAATATTTGAATTGTTATTCCATGGGCATATTTGTTATGAATATTGATGGATTATGCTATTGTATGTGCTAACTTTATATATTATCACCATATGCTTGTGTATCTTGGTTGTTGAGGGCAAGTTGTAGGTGTATTGCTTTGAGTCAAGTGCTCAATGGTGGACTTCATCGAACGTTTGGACGAGGTAGGTTCTTTATCTTGTATTGTTAGCATATTTATTTATACAACATACTTGAGATTAGAGTTGATTTCTACAATCATTTCCGTCTGATGTGGTTTACCCCATGCCATAGAGCGATTTTCCTCGTAACACCAACCAATAAGGACAACACTAATATAACAATAGAAATGTAATAACTCAATATCTGGGGCTTATCATGAGACTTTTATGAATAGAGTTCTCACATCTTTGACTCTATCCATAATTGAGAGGAGTAACGTTTCTAAACTATTTTCATATTTGCCTAGTCTATGATAAGCTTTGAATCCCCCATTACTTGAAGTTGGGTGATGCCTTGTTTTGTGGAAAATATTAACAACAAATAGAGAGAAAATAATTTATCCCTATTGTTTGTTCCTTCCCCAACAACATATTTGAATGTAAGATTGTGATTATCTTTCATAAATAAAATTTGGCAACTCCACATATCCCAGGGAAGCCTTGACAAGCCCCATAGAAAAACCCAAGCCTCTATTTTATATATTTCTATACTTTTCAAGGTTCTAGGTACCTTTAGTTTTCTAGGTTTCCAAACCCCTCCATAATCATAACTAATTTGATAACATATCTAAATAGGCAAAATCTCCTTCCTTTGAAAAATCATTTTGTTTCTAGCCAACTAGAGATCCCATGCTACAGGTCAAGATAGAGCCTTATATTCTTTCATAGATTTATTCTTAAACCATATTTCAAAACAAATAGCCACATATTTCCCTACCCATTGACCCTTCATATATGTTAATTTTAAAACATCACTCAAGACCATTTTACTAAAAGGACAATGCATTAATATATGATCAATAGTTTCAACACCATTTTACTAAAAGGACAATGCATTAATATATGATCAATAGTTTCAACACCATTTTTACAAATGATGCATCTCTTAGGCCCTTGTCAAGACCTCTTCTTACAATTATACCATGACAATGCTTTATTTGATAGTGCGAGCCATAAAAATAACCTAGTTTTCAGAGGACTTTTCCACCACCACTTCTTTCCCACCTCTTCATCCTCCTCTAACTAGACCTCATATCCTAACTTTGTTGTCTATCATCTAAAAGATTTTTTCTTTGACCATATAATATCATTATGTTTGTCCCTCATATTTCTAACAATATGTTTGAGATTGTATACATATTGATTCCATTCTTCTGCCATAATTCCTTGAAGCACTAATTAACTAGTAGTTTTCCAACCTCAGTTTTAGATAGAACTAGTCCCTGGATTAGCTACATCTATTAAACAATAAATATCTTGACTTGAAAGTATAATTTTTAGAGGTTTAGATAGCCCGAAATTAAGTGTGCATCCCATCCAAGGATCCTCCTCTATATTCACTCTATTGTCCTTTTCTACCTTCTATGCCAACCATTTTCCTAGTAAAGGGAAAGCTTCTACTAATGCCTTCTAAATAACCAAGGCTCCTAAAAAACACTCGACTAGTATTCTGATCTATTTCTCCATTGAATTTAGTGCTATAACTTTGCAATCATCACTTTTCCCCATAACCCTTATTTTCTCATCAATCTCCAAAATATTTTTGTTGCTAAGTCCTAATGAAAAAGATGGATTTCTTTAACTCCCACCCACCAAACTCCTTTGGATTTGCAAGTTATTTTCATTTTACCTATATAAATATATTCTCTTTCTCTTTTCCTTGTCCACAAAAAACTGAAATATTTCTTTCTAATTTTTTCCAACATGCCTTTCGTTATATATGCTAAAGAGTGCCATTATACATGTATCCCTCCCAAACTGATTTGACTAAGGTTGACCTACCTCCCCTTGATAATCATTCAAGTACAAGTTAGTAACCCTACCTTCAATTTTTTCATAGAACCAATACCAATCTTTGAATATATATTAGTTATTAAGTTTTAAATACAAACTTAGATATTTGACCCCATTGTTAAAAGGAGAGGTAGTGAAGGGTAAAATTTGAGGAATCTAACTTTCTAGTTCCTCCTTCATAACATTAAGTAATAATGAATATTTTTGAGGATTCACTTCCATTCCCATATCTTTACTACATAAGTCTAGAATTCCCTTGTATATTTGTACTTCCCTTATTGAGCCAATACCAAACAAAATAACATCATCTACAAAAAGTTAATGGGAAAGAGAGAGGGTATTCCCCATTTTAATTTCTTTTATAGTTCCTTGCCTTTTGAAAGCATTCACCATCATGCTTAACCTTTTGTCAAACAATAAAAACATAAAGGGTGACATGGCACAACCCTACCTAAGTTGCCTAGATGGAAAGAAAAATATGGAAGTTGATCCATTATCAATACTACAAAGGACATTGAAGAAACACGACCCATAATATGGTTTACAACTTGTAAACTCATCCCAATATGTCAACACATTAACCCAAGATAAATCCAACTTACCCTGTCATAAGCCTTGGCTAAATCTAAATTCGTCACCATATCTAGCATCTTCTTCATCTTTATGGAATGTAAACTTTCATGTGTTGCTCCCACTGCATCATGGATTTGCCTATTATACAAAAGCCAAAATGTTCTTCAGAAATGAAATCAGAGAAGACTATTTTGGTCCTATTTGCCAATATCTTTGCTATGATTTTGTACATAGTGTTGCACAAAGAGATTGGTCTATAATCACAAAATCTTCAAGATTCTTCTTCTTTTGGATAAGGGCTATTAATATTCACCCAAGAGTTTCTTTGAAGATCTTGATTCTTCTATTACCTCCATAAATCCTCGTATAAATCATAGAAACCCAAATAAATTTCTATTATATTACCATTTGGGCTTGGACTCTTTGCCTTTTAAAAAGAGTCTAATACTACTTTAATTCCTCCTTTAATAACTTCTGCTTCAAGGTCTTCATTTTGTTGTCCTTCAATCAACCTTAGAAAATAAGAGGTTAATATTAAAATGTCTGGAATGTGTGCCCTATATGGTTCTTGAAGTAACCTTTTGAAGTGCACCACACCTTATTCAACTATTTATGGAAATCTTCTAACCTTTTTTCCCTCTTTGTTCCTTATCTCCCATATAGTATTAATGTTTCTCCACTTATTTACACAATTTTGAAATAATTTTGTATTCTCATCCCTCGTTATCAACCATATTTCCGTGTATTTCAATCTCCATTTTGCTTCTTCCCATTCAAATAGCCACTTATTTATTTCTTCTAAATCTTTAGCAAAGAAGATGCCTTATTTATTTCATATAAAAGCTTGATTTGTTCCTTAATATCTATAAATTACTTTAGAGCATTTTGTGACCTTTTCTTTGCCCATTACATGACTTTCTTTTTCACATTCTTTAGATTCTCTACAAACTACAAATTGATAGATGGTAGTGTCTTTTGATGTAGGTTAATATTTCCTCCAATTATGTTTACTAGATTTCTAAAGTCTTCATCTTCTAACCAAGTAAGATTAAATTTGAAGGGCCCTAAAGGTTTATTAACTTATTTTTTAATATGAAAGAGTATTGGAAGGTGATTAAAAGACTCTTCTTCCCCTACCCACAATTTTATTCTTTTAGCTTCTTTTAGTATATTTTTTTTCCACCATGAACCTATTGATATTTTAGAAACCCCTTCCTTTCAAATTATGAAATTTATTCAATTTAGAATTGGTACCCCCCATTTCTAGGGGTAACTAAGGAGATGATGTCTCAAGGCCCGGAGGTTGCAAACATGGAGTGTCAAGAGTCAGATGAGTGGACATAGCCCCTCCTCTTACCACACATCACCATTGAGTGACAACAACAATGTCCACCACACCAACTTGGCCCACAGAGGACAACATGTCTTGCTTCATGAGGTAACAAGTCCAGTCTCATGGTAAGTGTCATTTTAATAATTGGAGCATTTGAACATGTTGCAAAATGCTCGTTTCTTTATTTTGAAAACGTTTGCTTGCAAATTATACATTTTTCCTCATTTCACCTTGGTGGTTGACATGTTTTCCTAGTAAGTGGGTCACCCTCGCGAAAAGGGTTGCTACTAGGGGGTCTCCTAAAAGGGTCATCATACCATTCCCATCCATACTTTCCACTTTCCATGCTTATTCCCCTCCGTTTCCTCATATTTTGGGTTTTAGAGCTTATTGACCCCAAGAAGGGCTTGTACCTCATTTCATGGGAATAATGGGCTAAAGGCCCAGAGGGGTTGTAGTTGGAAAAAGATAAAATCCATATATTATCCTCTAGATGCTCGCCCTAAGGTCCTGAGAGAAATTAAATGCTTCTTCACAAAATTCAAGGACCTATAAAAGGAAAAACACATAATTAAATAAATGTCTTGCTTGTTGAGGGAATGCATTTGCAGTGTCTTTTACTTTCCTTGCACATGGCACTCAATGTGTTCTTAGCTTCAAGTGGAATTATGAAGCTCCTTAATTTCTGTTGCACATAGCACTCAATTCTTTAGACCATAATCAATTAATGGCAAATGAAGGACTTGAAAAAATGTTGCATTGCAAACAAGGATGCAACACACCCTCTACAAAGGCACCCATAAATGAGACAATATGAGCCCTTGTATGTCAAGAAACCCCATGCTACAAGGTCACACCACCATACACCTCATATTATTTTACATGACTCATAGAGGGTCTTCTTGGGAAACACTCCTTGACTTGGGGATTGATCTACCCAAAAGAGCACTGTGACAACCCTCACTTACTTAAATTTGGCAAGTTGTATAAGGTCTTTGAGCATTTGTTTATTTTGAAAAGGGGGATTTTATGCACATGTTTGGTCAGTTCTTTTTATTAAAAATGTCTTACTTGGCATGATACATGTGACTTGTGGATCATTGGAGGGTGTACTTGTTTGTCTTTGCAGGGCCTTGCCAGGTGAAATCTTTTCCATGGAGGGACTAGGTCACTTGGACTTTCATAGGGGCTTTAAGTCCACATGATGGATGTTGTTCTCCCACTCATTACACACTTGAGAATATGAACATTTCCTTTGGAGGCATTTGGACAATGTGTGAGAATGACATTATGTCCCCTTGCACGTAAACGTTAGCCTTGGGAGGCCTAGGGCATCATACCCTATCCCTTGACGTCACCTTAGATGATGGGGTTTGATGGTTCTAGTGGTGATGTGATGTGATTTGATGGAGAGAGATGCATTACTTGTCACTCTAGCCCATGACGAGATGACACATGGCCTTTGGAGCCCAAACAATCGTCACTTGGATGCTCAACGACTCATTTTGAGGCCTACCGTCACCTTTTAGGGCATGATGCCATCATCATTAGGGCTTTATTTTATGTAATTTTAATTTTGTAAATTGTAAAGGCAAATCGAGGAGGTCAACCTCCTTCTAATTTGTTGTTGACTTTTAAAAGTGGAGAAATTGGTTTTAGGTGACCTCATATAAATAGAGGTCACCCCACTTTCATTTTATCATCATGGTTTTGATAATCTCATAAGCTCTTGGCTGAAATTTTCGCCCTACTTAAGAAATTCACTCCATCTTGTCTCTTGTGATTTTGGATGCTTCTACTTGTCTATTGGTGAAGGACGACTAGCACTCCTGATGCTTGTTTCTCAACAATTGTGGTGGGATATTCTTGATAAGTAAGGGTTTTTCATGCTTTGTCTTGGATTAGGTAAGAAATTTTTGCAAATTGTATTTTTTCTTCTTGATTTCAAGGTTAATTTTTCAAACCCTTGGAGGAGTATAAGGGCATACACCCTCCTTCAAGATCTATATTTGATTGTCACTGAAAAGACTATTTTGCAAAGGTTTCTACAAGGAGTAAAAGGGCTTACAACCTTGTATATTTACCTTGCTAAGGTTTGTTTTCTCTAGGGAGTAAAAGGGATTACACCCCCTAGAGAAGTAATAAACCCTAGCTCATAAACAAGAGACTCAAGAACCCAATAGACACGACACTAGTATTTTTTGCTTTGGAAATTTAATATTATACATTGGTAAACATGGTATCAAGAAGATTGAATTGTTCAAGTTTGGAAATTGATTTTACACGCTTTAAACTACATTATGCCTTGAGGGCATCTTGATTAGCCAAGTCATCTAGTTGCTGTAATAAACATTAAGCTACAATCAATAGGGCTGCAAAAAACTCATCCTCTTTCACTCTTTCACTCACTCTTATTCTTCTAAAATTCACTTGTAAGCCATGGTAATTATTCTACTAGTTATAAGCTATTGTTTGGGTGGTTTCCTTGCTAATTTTAGTGGCTAGAATTTGTTGTTGTAGAAATTTTTTTATACAACCATAAGGCTGTTATAAGATATTGTTTATAAAACTCAATAATAACCCCTTTATTGCTATCAAAGTCTTACTCTAATTATTGGAAAATTATCTACTTGTTGCTAGCTTTATTTCCAACATCTTGAACTTGATTTTGAAGGTTAATTTTTGCAGCTGTCATAACTTATTTACTTATTTACTGCACACACACACACACACACACACACACACACACACACACACACTGCTACAAATTTGGGACAACATGGTTTCTTGTTGATTCCCCTTTGGTTTTAAAGCTTAAATCTATCATATATTGTCTTGTTCCAGGAAGGTTTAATATTTTTTTGCAAGTACACTACCTTGGAAACCAATTACCATCTCCCTAGACTCATTATTAAGACTCATTTCCACTCTTGAACTTGACCTATAGGAGAATTTTCAATCTCTTTTGACTTTCCATCACAATCCCCCTAGGGTCACCCATAAAGCCTCCCTTGTGTTGGATTTATCCTTCACTAAAATGAGGGGGACATCTATTGATGTGACAATGATAAGTGTTCTTAGTTTTGTCACACTTTCCATGGATTGGGTTGGGCTTTTCCCAAACTATAGATTGTGCGATAATAGGAATCAATTTATATGTTACATGTTACATATCCCTAATTCTTCAGACATATGGGAAAAGTATTCTACTAAAGGGCCTTTTTTGGTGTTCCCTCACCATACTTCCCCTACCTTGATAGTTAAGTTTAGATCACCCCCCATAATAACATTATTTTTTTTTAGTGAAATCGTGAGCTCTGTAGTTATACCAAAAGACCTTCCTATCTCCATATGGGCCATAGAGATTGATAAAGGAATAGGCTTTCCTGGGTTCCTTTGACCATACTCTGTTTGGATACTTGCATTTAGAAATGATGGATTAATAAAATCAATAACGTTATTCCATCTTGTTCCTATACCTCCTAACCTTCCACTTGAATATGGAGAGAAAAAGATCCACTCTTTTAAACAAAAGATTAGCATAGCTATCACTTTCATCCCCTCCCACATTATCTCCTAAATCATAATTACATTTGGTTTGAAAATGACGAGCAATATTTTAAGAGATAAATTCTCGTGGGAATCCCCTACTCCTCTCAAATTCAAGGATCAAATAATCACAGGCTCACCTTATCTTTGACATTCCCTACTCTAAGGGTCCTGTTTGTGACCATTTGTTTTCCTTCCTTTATTTCATTTTTAACCTTCTTTTTGGCTGTTGACATTAATGATTTTATCCCAACTAAGGGATTTTTCCTAAGATCTAGAGCCAAACCTCCGTCTATCCCTAGAACTACCTTTTGTAGGTGTCTTTCCAAAGCCTTAATTTACATCTAAACAATTTCCTCCCTTCTACTTCAATTTTGAGGCCCTCCGCCTCTATAGATGAGTTATTTTTTTCTTTACACATAAATTCTCACCCCACCCTTCGAACTGTAAGAAAGAGTGATATTTTATTCATGGACGACAAAGAGACTCAATTAACAATTGGCCAACGAAGAGTAAACATGTTATAAGTGAGATTTGAACCCATGTGGGGAGGATAACAATTTGTCCTCTCAACCACTCAAGCTAGACACAATTGAAAATTACACACTACTTACTTGACTTGAATCCTCTATACCATAAATATTTTACATCCTTTTGATCTAGTTTATTCCATTAGTAATATCTCCTAACTTAGAAGGAGAGTTAGGAACTTCACAAAATGATATAATTATCAATACCCTGGTCTAACAAAAATAATAAAGTGATGTCCTAGAGGTAGAGTTGTTAATGTTTAAGCCATTATTATAGTTCTTTGCATTTCAATAGATAACAATAGCATAACACAAGATCACTGAGAAATACACAATCACAAGAGACACAACATTTATCATGGGAAACCCTCTAGGGGAAGAAAACCCAACAAAACTTCCTTATTATAGATAGCCAATACAATGCCAAGAGACAACTCAAGCTAATACATAAGATCCTCTCCCAAATATGCGCCACTCTATCTCTCTCTCTTCTCCAACTGCAATTCTGAAACTTGTCTCTTAATGAGAAAGTGAGGTGTGTATCTAAGTGAGGCGTTAGCCTCCTTATTTATACAAATCTGGCACGTGTGAAGTGTCTCTTCATTGGCAGGGCCGACTTCTCAAACTGGGTGGTTATAACCACCTTTATTATATTCTGGGGCCTCTTAAATATATTCTGGGGCCAACTTCTTCTTTTTCCTATTACAATTACATTATCACCAACCTACAAAAGGGGATTTGGTCCTTCTACAATAGCCGACATGATCAATCCACAATTGGAATTGATCCAATGAATAATATATCAAATAATAATAAGAATATACTTTGCAGTTACATTATTTCAACACTCCCCCTTAACAAGAAGGGTATTATTCAACAACATCAGGCGAGAGAGAGAGGACAACATCATCAACAACATCAAGTGGGTGAGAGGACAACATCATCAATATCATCTTGGAACACTAACTGGCGTATCTATAAATCATCGAAAGTTTTCTTCATCATCAACATCGTCATTCTCAAAGGAATGAAATCATCATCTGCATCAATATGTATTAGTATAAAACTGATGCATCATCATCATCACAACACGAGGCTGGCTCATCATAATACAGGAATGGCTTTACGTCACAGTTGTCAAGTTAGAAGCTTAGTACTCGTCTTGCTTTATGTCACAACAATCAAGCTGGAAGCAAGATACTAGACTGGATTTACGTCACAACTTCTCAAGCTAGAAGCACAGTACTAGTCTCATCTCAACGTCTTTCTTTACGTCACAAAACTTAAGCTCGAAGCAAGATACTAGACTGGCTTTACGTCACATCTGTCAAGCTGGAAGCACAGTACTAGTCTCATCACATCGTCTTGCTTTACGTCACAACCATCAGGTTGGAAGAAAGATACTAGACTAGCTTTACGTCACAACTATCAAGCCAGAAGCACAATACTAGTCTCATCTCATCGTCTTGCAGGAATTTTCAACTTTTATCACGGAGTCAAACAAGTACATAACTATGACTTTTCTTTGATCTATCCATCATAGCTTATCTACTTTTATGCCACCATATATGCGTAGTGGTTTTTGTGTTTAAAATATCACATATATGTGTTTTAGATATGATATGATAATCTACTTCATAAGGTTATATTTTTTATATGGTTTCGAGACTTTGGTTATCATCACCATTTTATCCATATGAGATTCACGAACTAGGGTAAATATTTAATCTAGGATTTTTCTCTGTATGAAATTTTTTGTGCAATTAATATAATGTTGTGCGTTTTTATTTATATAAAATGGTTATCGAAAAAATCAATAATTTGATAAATTGCATTATTTATAAAGCCTCCCTTAGGTGCAAGCCTTAGAACAATCTAAACCTACAAGATATTTTGATCACACATGCCTTAGTCATTATAAAAGTGATTGTTGTAGCCAAAAGCATATGACATGTATGGGAAGCCCTTAAGTACTAGTTGGTTTTGGAAATGTGACTTCGTAAGGTCAAGGCTTTTCTATAAAAATCACAATCTCTAGTGATCGTTAGTCATCCTCTAGGAGGGAAAACTACTACCTCAAATTGCTTAATTCTCAACGAAAGATTTTATAAAAAAGGGATCAAGTATCTAGGGGAATTGTATGACAAGAGTAGAGATTAAAGACTTGGGATGTGTTGAAGGATAAGTTTACTTTTAATAATTATGATGTGTCATTATTGTTAAAATTCAAAATCTAGTTCTAGATAATTTGTTTTGAAGCTCAACCTTCTAGGGCCTCAAGCTTATGGGAAAGACTAGAGATGGAACCAAACGAAAGGATTTAAGAAGTATAGGTTGGTCAATGGTTACTAATAGTTGGATGAGAAGCCAGAAAACCTCTCAATCCAAGAAAAGGCATGGCTTTATCCACTAAATTCCATCTGGAAGGCTTACCTAGAAACCCAAAAAACATGTTTTGCATGATCACTTGTCAATAGAAAGTTTCCCATAGTCCAACACTTGAAATAGTACTTAGGTGTTCTCCAACCCAAATTTCCATCATGTGGCAAAAAATAAACCCTCAAGAATCTATTTTGGTACTATAAATATACCAAATCAACTCGAGATTGGGCCTTTAATCTTTATTGTTAATTTCTCCCTTTTGATATAACTTGGAAGTTGATGCTTTTAGGATATTCTCTCCCATGGACCTTGGAATTTCACACAACATGGAAATGGATAGAGTAGGTAGTTTATATCATCTTTGTAAAATGAAAAAAAGAGAGTTTATTCACTAAAGCACCATATTGCACATAATTTAGCTGACATGACATGTCCCTAATATATGTCCATATGTATCTATAGATCCGGGTGGAAGCATGGAAGGTGGAAATAGAAATGATGTGTATGTGAAACTTTATGGATTATTAAATCAAGACTCCCTGTATCATGAATGGAGTGCCCCAAGGGAGCATTCATCCACACATTCAACCCATTCTAGAGTCATAAGTGGTTGTTAACATCAACACATGGCACAGTGAGATGCTCATGAACATGAGGAAAGGATAAAGAACTATCTATCACCATAGGCCTATGAAGTCCCCCGATTTGACAAGTTTTTGACCATCCCTTTGGATATCTCCCAACCAAAGAGACCTAAAGAGCCCAAGTATGGCAACAAGGGATGGGAAACCCTTGTGTCCAAATCTAGGCCCATAGTGGATGGATGAGAGTCACTCCCCAAGGAAAAAGACCCCCCTTCCTATAATAATCATGAATCCAACAACTACCCAATATGGTATCTCACTTTGGGTAATTGGCTTGTTTATTGTGTCAGCTAATATTTGTGACATAAAAGTTATGACACTTAAGAACTCTTCATTTTATGTTGACTTGCATGGAAAAGTTGAATTAGCTAGATTATTTTGCCTTCAGCCTCAACTTGTATTAGTTATCTTCACAACTCTTTTTTATATAAAATGCATGTGTATTAAGAAACATAGATCCATATTGACCATGGATCGATTAACATTAACATTGACAAGGATAAAAAAGAAATAAAGGCATGAATCAATTGGTGCTTAAAGGATCATAGTTAAGATGGATGGATGTTAGTTTTTTTATGATTATATTATTTTTATATTATTATAATGGTTCACTTGTTTTTATTTTCTTAGCTCATTAGCATCACAAACATACATTATGTTACACATCCCATACATAATGGGTTGTAAAATATCATAGTTAATATGGATCTATGTTGGTTTATTTTATTATAATCTTGTTTATTTAATTATAATGGTTGATTGTTTTTTATTGTTTGTTTTTTACAAACTTTAATTATTTTTTCAATTTAGTTTACCAGTGTTACAAACATATGTAACAATACACATCCCATCCATACAAGGTTGTAGGTGCACCTTGCTACTCTAAGTGCAATAAAAAGAAAGAGTATTTAGAAAAAAAACAATTTAATTTAGTTTTAAAGTACAATTTATTAGTTGGGGCATAATGGAGGAGGAGCTAGTGAACTTTTTCGAAGAGGGGGAGGAGCATAGGGAGGAGCTTATTCTAAAATCAATATTCAGTACAAGGGATGAATTGATCGAGATATGGAAAGGGTTATGGGCATTCAATGAATAAAACAAAGTAGGACAAGGGGTGGAATTAGCTCCATCTCGAACTTAAAAAAATCAAAATTTGTGGGGGAAGGAGCAAAGGTATAAGGACTTAACACTAGGCTAGTTGATAAGACCACATATGATGTCAAGGGATTTTGTTGTCATTCTACAATAGGGCTAGAAGGATCATCTCCCATAATCTAAGTAAATGTGAAAGGGATTGAGGTAGGAGGGTCTATCAGACAACTAGATGAAGATTCAATCTAGAACCACGAGTAGTATTAAAGAGTCTGGAAGTCTCATTCATTTGAGAAAGGTAATAGTTGTAGGTAATGATATGAATCTCTTTATGTGGAGGAATTGAAAAGTGGGAAATTTTGTATCAAGAGAGAAGTACCTTGAATTATCCATTTTATGAGGAAATGAAAAAATAAGTTCCTCAGAAAGCAAAAGGATAGGGTTGAGTTAGTCCTCAACGAGGACGTAAGCATGGGAACATCACTAATTTAATGGAAAAAAAATTGATTTGACATTGTATGGGGAATCACGCATTGGAATATTCCATCAAGAGATGGTTGGAGAATTCCTCGCTAGGGTTCCTAAGCTATTTTACTAAATTTCACATTCTCACCAGAGGTTGGTTGGTCTTTGGGTTTATGTTGGAAGTTTATTTAAAGAATGTTTTAGATAAGAAATGGTACTAAAACCTACATTTCTAAACCTTTGAAGGTGGAGGCTTGGTTTTGATCCTACAATTGATCTGCGTAAGGTTTTCTAGTCTACCAATGGAGATGTGGAATGATGAACTACTAAAGGTAATGGAGAATGGAATCAATAAATTCATCAACTTTGAGGAGAAATTTAACACAAAGGTGGGAAGATGAATGATAAGAATCTTGGTCGAGGTAGATTGACAAGAGAGTCTATTTAAGGAGCTGGACATTTCATGAGGCGAATGGAACTTTACATTCTACAAGAGTATGCTTCCTGGCCTCCTACATTCTCTAATACTTCATCTATGAAAGGGGTAGGAAAAGGGTCATGTAGGAGAGCATCATTCAACTTCCTCATATCGACACATATCCTTATGCCTCCTTGCTTCTTCTATTGAACTACCATAGGGCTTACCCATTCAGATTCCTCCATTGGTTCTATGATTCCAACTTCCAACATTCTATCAATTTCTTCTTTTACTTTTTACTTATATATTGGGTTCAGTCTATACGGTCATTGTCTAAATGATCTAGCCTTAGGTTTGAGAGGTATATTCATCTCTCCTAGATCTCCTGCTATGCCTTTCATCTCTATAAAGGTTGTTGGGAACATGCCACTGTGCTCACGCAATATCTGTTTTTCTTTCTACTGTCTGTTCATCCTAGTAATCCCCAATACTGGCCATTTTGGGGTTGTCATTTGTCCCAATATTTACTTTCTTCACTTTGATTGGCGTAGTAAATACTTCTGATTCAAGAGATGGATATTTCAAATCTCTTTCTCCTTCAATTTATGTAATTTGAATGTTGCGTGGGTCATCTTCATCTGGTGCTTCTTCCTGCACATGGTAGCATGGCAATAGTTCTTTCACTGTCTGTTTGTTCTACTGCTGATACTCTGTTATAAGTTCAACCTCTGGTTCTCGAATTAATATTACCCCTCTGATCTGTTTGAGTGCTGAATCCATGTTGGGGTTCTCATGTTCAAATGAGAAAGTGACTATAAAATTCTGCTGTAATGTTGTCC
This sequence comes from Picea engelmannii, assembly GCA_009831015.1. Taxonomy (NCBI): domain Eukaryota; kingdom Viridiplantae; phylum Streptophyta; class Pinopsida; order Pinales; family Pinaceae; genus Picea; species Picea engelmannii. Next base: position 53,075 of record ML831158.1, read on the forward strand.
ATTCTGTAGTGCCTCTACACAGTTTCTGGTCTACATACCAGTTTGATGGAATTACTTCCAATGTGTGAATAAAGTGATGAGGCCATTCTTCTGGTGGTGTCATCCTCCATAATGATTTACACTTCTCCAAGTGTTCTACTGGTGTCCCCTGTCCATCATACCTTTGTAGTTGATTGCTTCCCTGTTTTGTGCCAAATCTAATGCGCAATAATTTCTTACATTGGTACCAGTCCTTGACTGTCCCTTTGTGTGCACCCCACCATTTTGTAGGTGTTTCCTTGAATGCTATGTCCAGAGCTAAGAGCCTCTAATTTTCTAACACTTCATATTCGTATCTTGTTAGGAATTCTTCTAAGTCATTCACCCCATCAAAGCTAGGAGGTTATCTTATCTCTGTACCTACCCATATTACTGCGCGGTCTATTCTTGCACATCTTCTTGTGGAGACTTCATGTAATCTCTGTTGTCAATTCTCCAACCCTGTATTTGAGTCTGACGTGCATGAAGTGATACTTCTCCAACTAAGTACCCCATCTGCATTTGGATTCACATAATCTTCTTCTCGCGCGGTGGTTCTGTAATATTGGTTAATTTTCTCCAGGTCTAAACAAGTGGGTTCTACAAACCTTTCTCCTTCTGATGGATCTAGTGGTGCAATGACTCTGTACTCTCCTGAATCAAATGTCATCTTCCTCATCTTCAGATTGATTATGGCCTGATTTTCAAACGCCCAATTCAATCCAAGCAACACCAGATAAGGTGTTGTTCCATCCACTATTTCTATTACTTCGAAATCAACTTTAGTGCGCACTCCATCCAGATCTACTATCACACCCTTTAGCCTTACAATTGGCAGAACCCTATCTTTATTTGCTAGTTTCAACTGAACAAGTGAATATCCTAATGTGGGCTCTCCCATATATTGTCGTGTCTTCTTGGGTAGTACATTCACTTCAGAGCCTAAATCCAATATGACATCCCCCATGTTGAAATCTCTAATGTTGGCATTCAGTCTGAACTCTCTACTTGTCCTCCTTCTTGTATGCAAGTGATTAACGATTTTCTTCTCTAGCTTTCCCTCTATGTCTGTGTTACATATTTCTAACATATTTTTTAGCAATTTAACAGATGATGGCTCATTTAGTAGTTTAACACAGGATTTCAGAAAATCCTTTATGATACTTACTTGTCCTAGGGGCTGTGCTTCATTAGTGTGATCCAACGATGAAGGCATCTTGTACGTTGGTACGTTCTGAGTGTGCTGTGCAGTTGATGTAGATGCAATGTCTAGCTTCAAGAATTCTTGTCTGGCTTTCTTGAATATCTCCTTTTGGTTCCGCGCATCAAACTACTTATGTGGTTCAACATTCTTCTTCACCCATTCGTGTTGTGTTGGATCTTGTCTTACTACGTCATCTCCCATCTTAGCTCCTTCGTGTGTAACTATGTTGATATTTCTTCCATCATCCCTCGCTTATGCAAAAATCCATTGGACATTCTGATTGTGCTGATTTCTCTTTTCCTGGATCTTCCCCAATATTGTCAGACAATATTCTGTGTCATGTTCGGATGCACGAAAATTCATACATGTCACAGATGGAAGTGGACATTCTCTTGCATAGTTCCCTAGTTGTTGAAAATTATGGCATACCACTAGTCCTCTACCTCTTCCAAAGCCTCCTCTACCTCATGCTCCACCTCTATAGCCATCTTGATCTCCTCGCGGTGCGTTGTATTGGGGCACCTGGTTATACTGCGCGAGATTATACTATGGCTGTGCGGTATTGTACTGCGGTTGCACAGTGTTATATTGACGTGGCACAATTTTATATGGGGCTAGTACTTGGTTAAACTGTGGTGTTTCTTGCCCTATCATCATATCTGCCTGCACCCTATAGGTGTCTGATGTTGTTTCCCTCATCAACTCCATTGTCTTTCAATCTTTGTCATCATGGCCTACTGACTTGCAAAAGTTGCAATATGAACTCTTAGGCACTGTCTGGTATTTCTGCATCATTGGACAGTGATATGGATCATGCCCCTGTGTCTTACATATCTCACACTATATTCCTCCTGATGACAAAGGGTTTGTCATTCCTATTTCCATGTACTGCACGAATGTTGGGCATTCATTCTTGTGATGTCCTTCTATCCTACATGTGGTACACCAAACAACTTCTCTTTTGTCCTTACTCCTATTCTGGTTTAATTGAAATGTTAGATTCTTCAGGTCATCCATGAGCTCCTCTATTGCTGGATTTGTCTTCTGATATTGGTTCTCTTCTAGTTGCAAGGCTTCCTGCAGAGCCTCTGCTTGGGTATGAAACTTCTCCTGTCTCAAAGGGTATTTCAAGTGTGGTAGTAGTGAATTCACAAACAAATGTCTATGTTGCATATCTGTCATGACATACTTCAACTTTCCCTTCAATCATTTGAATCTCTAGTCTATCTCCTAGACAAATTCTTTTGGTTTCTATCTGATCTATATCATCTCATTCATGTACTGATCCTCTGATCTAGGCTTCTAGAATTCATTTATCAACAACTTCTTGATATCCACAATCGTTTTGGTTGTTCATGGTGGAATGTTTGCAGCTAAGCTCATGTACCAATCCAGTGCGCTGTATCTTAGCGTGATGGCTAACTGCGCAAGTTTGGTATCCTCATTCGTGATCTGCTTTGCTTCCCAGATCTTTTCACAGATGAGCAAGTGCTTCTTATTGTCCTCTGACACCTCTCCCTTGAATTCTGGTAACCTGATGGTGGGATCATGTCCTGCCATCCTAAATGTTGAACTACTACCTTCACGCGGTGTATATCCTTGACTAATACTTCTTGAAATGGCTCCCCTAGTTGTTGTTTCCTGTGTAGATGTACTTCTTGCTGCGTTTCTTCCACTGAAATTCGGTTGTCTAAACGGTGGTTTTCTTTCTGGTGTATTAGTCGCACATGGGTTTATGGGTTCTACACTGGCACTAATATGGATAGGAGTTCTGCCTCTGGTTTCTGCACTTAGACCTCTTGTCTTCCTTTCATATGTCACACGTAGGATTTCCTCAATCTATCCCACAACTTGAAGATCCTCTACCTCTTCTTCATCACTTTCCAAGCCTTCCCTCACGGCTATGGCTCTATTCTTATTGTTCATCTTGTATTGGTAGGTTACTCCATTGCACGTTCTTCCAATTGTTTCCATGATCTGATTTATTTGGTCTTCCTCCATCATGATTGGATCCAAGTCCTCCTCTTTCTTTCCTTTATCCATATCTTCCTCCATTTCTCCGTCTCTTGTCAGTGCTTCCCCCCTTTCCCCATGCACGTAGGGAAGTTTAACTGTATGAGGCCATTGTCATTACACCTTTGTTATAAAATAACATCTTAATGGAAGTATATAATGATATGATATACCTACCTCGAGATCCCTTCAGAAACTCTTTCTCTGTTGCACTGTAAGACTTCACAATATCTACTACAAATTCTGTGATAAAACCTGCAAGAATGCTGTCTAACCAGAAATCTATTGCACGTGTAAATTTATTGTGAACTTTTTGTAATTGCGCGATCTCCACATAATTCCACTCTAGCTGTCGAATCCAATCTGTAGGGTGGTTGTATTTCAACCTCAATATACACTCCTACAACACATGTAGGAAATCACAGAAAAATACTTCATGCAAGTCGCTAAATACGTATTTGTCCAAATATTTGCACGGTGTTAACTTTGGGTTTCTCTTATCTTTTTGCGCAAATTCCAGCTCCTTTGTTTTCAACTAGCTCTCGATCTTTTCCTTCATTGGGTTCCACAGTATCAACATCCCCTTTTATATTCTCATTCTTTTAACGTTGTGTCACCAGATTTGACATTCTTTTCACGCTTCTTCAACATATCTCATTCACTCAATCCCATTGTGTTCCAACCGGCAACAAAACCATTTGTTGGTTAGACTTCCTTCTTACTACCATTTTGGGGCTGACCCAGGTTCAATCCTAGTATGGTTTCCAACAAACCCCCAAAGACTGTCGACCCTCCTGGTAAACCAAAAGGAAACACAGTGCACAAAACGCACTGCATAGTCTCACCCGAGATTGTTCTTATGGGTGGATGCAACGCTCAGGTGCTTGCAGCCTGGGAATTAGTGGGGATATGGAATTAACCTCTGTTATCTTCATTTATTTAATCTAACATTCAAATTATCTTGATTAATCTATCATTCTTATTCATGCATGTAAATTAACAGATCTAACTAACTCATTCAGACATGTTTCTAACATATAATCATTAACATCAAAGGAGATACACAACATTCACTCACATAACACATGATCTACCATGGTTCACCCCTCCTGGGCTACGTCCATAAAGGTTTGTCTACTCTGCTCTTTTATTATTATGTTTCCAAAACTACAACACCTCTCACATTACAATCCTCCGTCAAAACAGGTCGAGATCTACAATGAGGCAGAATATATCACATCAGGCTCCTCAACCTATGATCTAACCCTCTATATATACCTTGTTTTCTCTCCTCATCTCAACAAATTACAAAATAGATCAGAAACAACATAGTAAAAAGGACCAACAACATGACATCCGACTCCCGACCGAAGAACAACAACACCCCCGACCGAAGAACAACAACACCCTCGACCGAAGAACAACAACACCCCTGACCTAGACCTCCTAGGTACCTATTTATACATGTTATTGGCTTACTAGCCATTACATCTTCTTACTGGAACCCTAACCCTAGCATGGTTAGGTCTTCTTGCATGTGCACCTCACATGCTTTCCTCTTTTGCATGCACGTCTGTCTTGCATGTGCTGCTTTTCCTGCATGCACGTCTTCCTTACACGTGCTATGCTTCCTACATGTGTGTCTGCCTTACACGTGTTGCTTTTACTGCATGCACATCCGCCTCCCACGTCGTGCTTTTCCACCAAAACTGGACCCGCACCCAACAATTGTGATCCTAGAAGGGAAACAATGTATCTACAACTGATCTACGTAAGGTTTTCTAGTCTACCAATGGAGATGTGGAATGATGAACTACTAAAGGTAATGGAGAATGGAATCAATAAATTCATCAAATTTGAGGAGAAATTTAACACAAAGGTGGGAAGATGAATGATAAGAATCTTGGTCGAGGTAGATTGACAATAGAGTCTATTGAAGGAGATGTAAATTTCATGAGGTGAATGGAACTTTACATAAGTTATTTATGATTGGAATATTTCATTCAATTTCCCAAACTACAATGAAACCAACCATGTATTGAAGGAATGTTCCAAAACTACAAGAAAGTGGCTTTGGAAGGAAAAAAATAAAATCAGGGAGGGTTCTGTTAGTCTAGAAAAACCCAAGGACTATTCTAGGTTCCATGGAAAAAAAGATAGGAGGGCGTGGAAAAAAAACTTGTTAGAAGCATGAGATAGAATGGAACTAGTGAAGAATGGCAATGAAGAGATATGCAGAAAATAAGGGGAAGCCCAGAAGAAGGGCAACGCAACATAACTACTATATGGAAGTCCATGTGAGCCACTAAAAAAAGGTAAGGAATCAGGTTCTATTAATTAGGTCTCAACCTTGCATGAAGTTTGTTTCGTCAAAGAAAGTTTGCTTAAAAGAGTATTCCTTCCAAAATTCTAGTTTGGGTAAGGTAATGGGAGAAACATGAGTTAGGGAAGAACCTTGTAGCCACAAATAAATTGTGTGTAAGCCTTCAATGGAGTATGTTAGGTCAATAAAGGGCTCGAAAAAACAAAATAAATCCTTTTAGAAAGAAATATGGAAAGAGAAGAGGAGGTCGGTTCTATGGATACATAAAGGAGGACTAAGCCTGCATATCTCCGTAGGTCAAGACAGGAAGAATCCTTGGAAGGGATAGATGGATGATCAACCATAGTCATTAATCAAACTTCATCAGTGGGTCAAAAATCCTTTCTATCATTAGGAAAGAAGAATTCTAAAAAGGAAAACAAATGACCAATAAAGAGGCCCTTAGAGTAGAGAGTGCCTTTGAGAGGGTGACCCATTGAAAATTCTTTCCTTAAATATGAGAGGAGTTGGGGGTGCCAATAAGAAGTTATCCTTTAAAATATATTTGTTGTTTTCAAACCAGATGCTGCATTGATTCAAGAAACCATGTGTGAGGGGACAAATACAATGGCTATTTTGACCTCATTTTTAAAATATCGGAGTTTTACATTAGTAGAATCATAAGGAAGGTTAGAAGGTATTATAACAGGTTGAAATGATCCCATGGAACTTGTAAATTCAACCCTCTTCCCTATAGGTATCCAAACTTAACTAAAAGCAAAGGAATTTGGAAAAGTATTCTCAATTATGAATTTGTGTGGTAAAAAATAACAATGTAATCATGGGGGGTGATTGAAATCTAACAATGAAGGTAGGGGAAATACGGGGGAAGGAACTAGATGGGATCCACCAGCTGACTTCTTCAATCAGAGGTTTGAAGACCCAGGGTTATGTGATGCAGAACCTTTGGAATTGGTTCTAACTTGGATAAAATTTCAAAGTGGAAGGGATGGGGTGTTAAAACAATTGGACAATTTTCTAGTAGCAAATATATTATTCGAGGAGGAAAATAGACACCATGGATAGGATAAGGAGGATTTTTGGAACATTTACCTATCTTATTGCAAATGGAAAAAGAAGACTATAAACTTGATGGACCTTGTAAGTTGAATCATACTTGTATGGAGGAAGAAGGGTCCGAGAACATGATAGTTTAGAATTGGAAGAGATATGATCCAAATTTAGTTGAATATGCAATGTTTCATTTGTAGGTAATTTGAAACAAGTTAAGAAATTAGTGGCAACTTTGGCCAAGAAAAAATCCCATAATGTACAAAAATAATGGGTAAAAAAAAAGATAAAATCAAGACCCTATATGGCATGAATAATGAAGGAATATTCTCAAAAGAAGAAAAAATAACTCTTGAAAGGGTAACAAGGAAGCTACTAGAAGAAGAAGAGGCATAAGGAGATTGAAAAGTGAAGCTATTTGGTTGGCTTAGGGTGATGCAAATACAAAATTATTTCAGAATTATGCCAAACATTGAAAAAATATTCACACAATTTGGGAGTTAAAAATAAGTGAAGAATCAAGGATCAAGTCATTTAAGGAAATTGCAAAGGTAGGAGTAAGACACTTTAGATCTCCATTTCAAGATCCATTGAGATCTAACACACCAAATGATTCGGATTATTTTCGGCACGAAATGAGAGCAGAGATATAATAAAGAAATGCATAGAGATATATCAGATATCCAATAATATAACAAAGATATATCAGAGATATTACCATAAACACAGAGATACAATAATACACAATTTCAATTAATGAGCGAAATGTACAAAACTGTAGAAATACAAAGTGAAAGCTGACTCACTAGAATGGTGGAAACTTATCTATGAGAAGAGATGTGATGGATACTCTCATTCACAAGAATATGATTGTTACAATGTGGATCCAAAGGCCTTTTTAACATAAATAAAATCCAAAACCCTAACCTCGAAAGATGAAAAGACAACAATTTTGTGGATCCCGTTTTGGGTAGTTTGTTGTATCAACTTCCTGGGGGCATAACTTTGGCATACGATATCTGTTTGGGGTGCATGATAGCTTGTTGGAAAGGTATCAACGAGGAGATTAATTTTGGGGGATCAATCAAAGATTTTAGATATTGTTGAGGTTCCCGCTCATGAAAAAGCGTTGTTTAGGCCCTCAAAATGGCCTCAGAAGTTTAGGACTCGAAAAACTGCTAAAAATAGTAAATTGCCAAAAAACTGTTTTGAGCTAGTTGGAATAGGTGGGTGGCCACTAATATGCACTTGGATCAATATTCCCTCCTTAGGAAGCAATGGTATCCATTGCGTCGCGTTCCCGGGGGAGAGGGGAAAGTGCTTGCTGAATTTGAATCTTGGTGAGCTGCTTGCCTTGCTGGAGAAGTTGCGTTGCTTAGATTGTTGAAGGTTGTCATGATCCTGTTGCTGGCGGGATTGAATCTGTTCAACCAACCTGTTGTATCTTATCTTTACTCGACAATGTGTAGGTACCATTGTAGGTGAAGAAACAATATATTCTTTCTTTTCTGCAATCTGCTTCTGTTGGAAAGAAAGGAATCGGGCCAAGGATGCAGTGGTTGCAGTGCCCTTCTGTTCACCTTTTGAACAGATTTTGAAGAGGCTGAATTTTTTAGTATGAGATATTACCTTGCAACACTGTTTTGGTGGGACAATAGTGAGAAATACCTCCAGTATCTTGTAGAGATGACCCCCATAGTAATAATGACACTACGAGGTTGAGACTCATAAATAACATGACGCTTCCACATATATGGCTGGCCTAAAAAAACATCACATACATTCATCAGGGAAACATCACATAATACCTCATCCTTGAAGGCCTGGAAGCTGTATGACAATCGACACTGTTGGCTGACACAAGATCTCATCCATAGTGAATCCACTCGATGTTGTATGGTTGCGGGTGTGGTGTTGTAAACAATCCCAACTATTTGACGACCTCTGCTGAGATGAGGTTCTTCTGGCTTCCGCTATCAACAATAATATGCAACGGGGTCCCCTTCACCCACATCCATGAATGAAAAAGGCACTCCCGCTCTTCAAGATCTGTTAGTTCTTCTAGTTGAATTGTTGCAGTCACGACAATAGAAGTGGGGTCTGTGTCGATGATCTGTCTTCTCCCATTATTTTATGAATCATATTCCAAATCAGGGTTCGACTCCTTTTCTTTGATCTCGGCCACCAATGATTGTTTTGAGCGAATTTCATGAGTGTTTTTCTAGGGGATTTTTTGGAAATTGCACCACTTTCTAGTGTCCTTCGTCTTTCTATTACCCTTCTTTTCTTGTGGCTTGGACTGGTTTTATGGAGGCTGGTTGTTAGGGATGTCTTTACCATACTTCGGTTGTTGTGAATTTGCAGACCCTAACTCCCGTTTATTCTAGTGCCTAAATTTATGTTCGATTTTGACAACATATTAATAGGAAGATCCAAGTGATGAGATGTCTAGAAAATCCATTTTGGTTTGGATGTACTTATGGAGAGCCTCATGATATTTCAGAACCAGATGCCATTGAGAGTCTTTGATACCCAGCTTGGTGTGAAGGTATGGAAAGTATTTGTGAACTTCGACACTATTTTTCCCCTCTCTTGTCGCAGTGTGGTCCATTTCATGTATTGGTCGTCATATTTACCAACAGGGTAATATTGTTCCTTGACCGCATCCACAAAAAAATCCCAAGTGGGCTCAACCCCATATATTCCAGACTCCTCTGTGGAAATTTTCTCCCAGTAAGTTTCCCACCAATGTTTGAAATGGGGGAGAGCCTTAATGAGTGTGAAGGTGATCTTTTTCCTGTCGAAATAATTATGAACAAAGAAATAACCTTCTAGCAGATTTAACCATTTTTCTAGGGAATCTGCATCTATCTGACCTTCAAATACGGGGATATCAAAATTAACTTGTACCTTGAAAAGAGAGGTTCCTCCAAAGTGGCATCTTGATGAAGAAGTGCCTGCTATTATCGGTAGGCATTGAATGATGTGGGAAAAATTCTCCATCATTTCGTCCCTCTATCGCGTGAGAGCTTGCTCAAGCAACAGATTAATATGATATTCTGCTCCGTCGTCTTTCTTTTCTTCCGCCATGGAGGGTTTTTTGGGCGTGTGAGAGTGATTTTCCTCTAGAGAGACAAGCTGGAGACCCAACTTCTATACTTGGACCTCGTCGGGGACATGAACTGAAAAATGATCAAGAGAAACCTGCTCTCATACCACTGATCCAAATTATTTTCGGCACGAAATGAGAGTGGAGATATAATAAAGAAATGTAAAAAGATATATAATATATCCAATAATATAAAAAAGATATATTAGATATATAACCATAAACACAGAGATATGGTAATACACAATTTCTATTAATGAGCGAAATGTACAAAACTGTAGAAATACAAAGTGAAAGACTCTTTAGAATGGTGGCAACTTATCTCTGAGAAGAGATGTGACGGCTACGGTCATTCACAAGAAGATGATTGTTACAATGAGGCTCCAAAGGCCCTTTTAACATAAATAAAATCCAAAACCCTAACCCCGGAAGATGAAAAGCCAATAGTTTTGTGGACCTCGTTTTGGGTAGTTTGTTGTATCAACTTCCCGAGGGTGTAACTTTGGCATACGATCTCCATTTGGGGCACACGATAGCTCATTTGAAAGGTATCGACAAGGAGATCAATTTTGAGGGATTAATTAGAACCTTTGGCACCAATTGAGGTGACCGATAATGAGAAAAACGTCGTTTAGGCCCTCAAAATGGCCCCAGAAGTTTAAGACCCGAAAAACTGCTAAAAATAGTAAATTGCCAACAAACTAGTTTGAGCCAGTTGGAATAGGTGGGTGGCCACCAATATCTACATGGATAAAAAAATATCCTAAATGTAGTGTCCTTATTTCTAGGGATGATTAATGATAAAAAATATGAGGACCTATAGGTTAAGGTAACCAAGGATGAACTTAGAACAATTTTGCATTCCTTCAAAAAAGCAAAGAGTTTGGGTTTAGATGGATGGACAATGGAATTTTACTTGGGCTTATAAGTTTTTCTAGATGATGAGCCGATGAAGGAAATAGAGGATTCAAGAAAATGAAGGTTCAAAGTATTGGGGAATATAAATACTACATTCATAGCTCTTATCCCTAAGAAAAATAATCATGGAATTTGGGATAATTATATGCCCATCTCTTTGTGCAACTTAGTGTATAAAATTGTCTTAAAGAAATTGGCTAATAGCTTAAAAAATATACAAGTTTCAAAAGCAATATTGGAAGAATGGTTTGATTTGTTGCATAATATACAAAATCCATGATGCAATGGGAATAACTCAAGAAGGATTACATACAATACAGGTTCAAAATATGCCAACTATGGTGATGAAACTAGACTTCACAATTTTTTTTATGATAAAGTGAATT
>ML831159.1:0-16370 GCA_009831015.1 Picea engelmannii
ATGATATCATAGGAAACATATAGTGAACTGGAGGAAAGTAATCAGTGAAGTTGCTATGATCCGGATGATGGAACTTTTGAGAAAGGGTTAGACAAAGGGGATCTGGCGAAGCTGTTGCATTCGCATCTATGGCTGTAAGTTACTTCCGTCATTGTTCTCATCAATATGACACACTTGGCCTACTTCTTTCTAGTTTGTGTTTAATCTCACATGAACTTGTCTCTAATAGATAGATCTATTTCAAGCTAATGTCAATAGAGTAGGAAGTGGTTGTGCTATTGTTTGTCTATAGGGCTCATAGAGGAGAGAAAGATTAGAGCTCAACTCGGAGCGTGCAGGGACAAACGCCCTTAAAAGGTACTTCTTTTCTCCTTCCTCCTCATACATTAGTTTGTATAGATCTAAAAGGAAGTCAGTGTCCACGTTAAGCATCTTCTATCTTAAGAGTTAAGAGTCTAACTCTCAAGAGGAGATCTACTTGTCCACAGGGAGATTTTCCTTCAACAGAAACTGGTGACTCCATTGGGGAGACTCGAATCGAAACTTTTGGTTTTGATTTTTCCTCATAGACCTTGTCTTACCCTTTGATTGTTTTTAGACCTTGTTCACCCCTCTTTGCTTGATTTCATGTGTTGATTGACTCCTTACACCATCACACTCAGCTTGATTGCCAAAATTTGGCTGAAATTTTGGAGTTTTGGACATTTTCATGAGATTTTTAAGCATGGCACCCCTGTGGCTATGTTAAAAAAGCATCAATGCTCCCTGGATGTGTTAGACGGAGTGCTATAACGCTTGGTTCCCTTTACACCAGAGCGTCTACCCCTTTTTGGTAGAAAACCTTTCCAGAATTGCTTTTTCAAGGTCCAGTCTCTGTGTTTCACTTGCTGAGCCTCTTTGTGAGTCAATGCTTCTTCCCATTGAACTTTGAAATCCTTCCTTCTAAGGAACAAATACCTTTCTATTTATATTTTGTGGCCTTCTTCATTTATTTTTTGAGTTTTTCTGCTATTGGGAGTTTGAAATCAATGCACTATTTTTTCTCTCCTTTTTGACTGAGCAAGAAACTCTGGTGAAGGACATCATAAGTCTACTAATATCTTCATTTGGTTTTTGTTGAGGTCATTTTTCTTTAACATCTCTCTTTTGTGTGAAATTCTTGATTTTCTTTGTTTTCTTTTTTTCTTCTTGTTTCCGATCATAGCAAGAGGGTGTATTGTTTGTACGAAACTTGCTCACGCTTGTCTAAGTTTCCTTGATATGAAAGGTTAATTGGCAGGAGAAGTGTTGTTTTGAATTAATATTTATTCACACACAAACAATAAATAGACATATTCATGATTGATTTGCATATTAGAAGACATTTTCGAAAAATTTTAGCACCACATTGGATTTGATTGAAGAAAATTTGTTTGAGGACATTCCTTCTTAGTATTTGTTAGTGAAAATAACTCTCTCCCTCTCCCTTAAATAGAAATTCATCGAAAAGAAATGACTTCTTATCATATATGATGAATTTTTTGGGGATTGAGTCGTCATTCCATCCGTTTCACTTCCATGCACCCCTTTTGAGTAAAGAACAACTATAAAATGAACGCTGATTAAGAACTATCTAGAACATTTTTTTTTTCTAGGATCCTCCACCAACAGTAGACTAGGATTAGAACTTTGGATTAGGTTGTGAGCATAACTCTCCAAAGTTTCCAAAACAAATATTAGCATCTTGAGGTAGGGAGAGTCAAATCCAATTGTCGTATAAGTCTGCCTGGGATCCCCCTCTCACACAGGGGTTACGCACAAGGTCACACTTGAGAAAGCTATTAAGATTATCCCTCTGTGGTTTGATTGATTGTAGTAGTCAGATTGTATTATGGGGATCGCTTAAAGGTATACCCACAATGTTGAGTGGAAGCCTTTCAAGTTGATTTCGGGCTAGATACCCTGCCCATATGTTCGGACTGGACTGTCAACTGTACCTACCCAGGGGCTGAATATGAATTGGTAACCTTAGTGGCCATAATCTTCAACATATCACACAAGGTGGCAGTGAAGGGAAGTCTCACTGTACCTGGAATAGACATTGGTCAAACTAACTCGGGCTCCTTGGAGGGTAAATCCAAAATTACTAAGTGGAAGGTTGCACCAAGGTGAAAGTCCATTAAGCATGTCGCCAGTGTAACTGTTCCACCATATCCCCACCCCTTCTTGACTTGATCACGTGACGTTGGATTTCATCACCAACTAGTATGTTCATCGAGAGAAGGTTTTGTTTTCTTGGTTTTGATTCCTAGATTTTATTAGCGTATGCTGCTTCTTTTCGACAGTTGGCCATAGATTTTTTTCGCCGACTTTTTTTCACCAACATTGACCCTCCGTGCCATTCATGTAGGCTACGGGGACATCCTCTAGAAAATATGGAAGGGACTACCCCTTTACCCCCTCATTCTATGGAGTAATCTCCTCAACAGAGCGAGGTTCATGACACTATGACCTCCCAAGAAGAAGTTCCCACTCCTTTAGAGAATTTTTGAATTGTTTTAGAGTCTTCAGAGGCTTTCCGCATTCTTGAGGGATATGAGAGATGTGTTCTGCAACTGAATTAAAACGGTGAATTTGTCATTGTCAATCCTTTCGACGTTCCGACTAGGTCTCATTCAAACCCTCTAGTCAAAGACCCCTTTTGGACCACAGAAAATGTTCGAAGTCCACCGCGCATGGTGCGAGATCTTTATGGAACAGGAATAGGTGTCGAAGTGCCTGTTACCTACACCGTACCCTTAAACCATTTTACCGGTACTACCATTTTTTTAGCTACACCATCCATTGATCTGAACACATCATCCATTGGCCCGAGGTCCACTTTCTCCCTCCATATGGCCCACTTTACAATGGTCCCTCACGTGTCGACTATTCCCGCCGGTAACGCGGTGGTTAGCCAAGCTACAATTGGCACACCACTAACACCTAGACCTTCATCATCACTCCCTTTTGGGTACATAGCATTGAATTCTTTCACTGTCACTACTACCCAAGTTATTCCTAGAAGTTCTATACCTATACAACAACCCGGAGTGACCGGTCTTGGTGGCTTTAATCCGTTAAGCAACACCGGTCAGTCGTTTACGTCTGGTTCCCAAATTCCGGGAACTCCACCTCAAGCTAGGGGGAATCGTCCCACCAGAGGACAACTTCCATTTGGAGGGAACCCTCATGATAGGGGGCAACCTCAATCCATAGCCTACCATCAACCATATGCACAAAATGTGTCTCCCACACCTAATCCATGGAATATCCCTTTTCTAGGAAACCCACAGTTCTCAGGGGGACACAATCCTCAAGCTCCACAACAAACTCTTCCCCCTCAAGAGACTTATCTATATCCCCCTTATGGAAAAACGTCAAATCTAGCTTATAATCCTTAAAACCCATCCGGTTATCCTTCGCTCCTGCATGTTTCTCGAACCACCTCAAATCCTATGTACCTTGGTCAACACCAACCTTATACAAGAGGACCCACTGGTTACAATTATCTGCCTAACCCAGTGTATGGTCCTACTGGTGTTTCTATGCCACACCAGTATTACCCATAGGTTAACCGACAACTACCTCTCCTAGCAACTCTGGACCTCCCAGACTTGTCTCGGTTAACGAATGATCCTATTTTTCATTCTCCGGTTTGGCCAGCTATTCTAGCTAAACTTCCTTCTGATATTCCAAAATTCGACGAAAAGTCCAGAGAATAACCAAACAACCATGTGATGACTTTCCATTTGTGGTGTTCATCGAACTCCCTCATGGACGACTCTATATGTTTGCGTATTTTCCAACGAATGCTTACGGGTTCTGCAGCAAAGTGGTATATTGAAATACCATGTGATTCTTTTCACGATTTCAACTCCCTTTCCATGTCCTTCCTCACACACTTCCAACTACCCATTCGATATGAGACAGGTACTGAACTATTGACCTCCCTTTTTCATACAACCTCCGTACATATCTCTGATCATATTCATGAATGGAGACGACGACGAAGGTTAATCAAAGCGGTCATTCCTGACCACTTATTAGCGGAATGGTTCACTAAATCATTGTTACCCCAGATCCCTCGTGATGTTGCTATGGGTGGTGTAGTCACCGAGGAAGAAGCTATTTCTCGATATTAGTACTTAGATTTGGTTTATTCATAATCTGTTACTCTATACGAATTGATACCAAACGCTACCTGTGCCACTACTGATCCATCCAAACCATTGTCTACCTTGCACGCGGATGGAGTCATTGGCTCCGTCAAAACCCAATCTACTTCCCAATCGACTGGAACAACCCAGTGGTCCACTTCGACATCTGGTCCTAGTTCGACCACACCCTCTTCTTCCTCCCCTCAAACTCAAGTCTCCGAGGTGAATACGGTCCAATCGACCCCTTCACAACAATCTAGAGGCAAGAAGAAAACAAGGAATAAACCAAAGAAAGACAACAATAGTGAACAACCAAAAAATCAACCTCAAACCCCTGCTATCGGAAAACAACCACAATGAAAACCGAAATTCCCATGTCTCATTTTTGGCGATGATCACTACACCTGAGACTGTCCACATCGTGATGAAGCGGCCAAATGTTTTAAGGGAAATTCACAACCCGTTGTGCTTACCCAACCTTTTCCACAACAACAATCTTTGGTTGCTCAAACTGCCACTCCAGGGGGAAGTTCAAACCAATCCCATGATGAGGCCTCAACAAGTTCCCACATTTACATGTTTAACGGGATTAATCTGACCACTCACACTATGACATATGACACACCGATTAAAACTGATAAGCCGAATACCACTAACGGTTCCTTACCAGACCCATTACCATCTTCCACTAGTCCTCCATCTTCTAGCCCTCCATTCGGGCCACTTCAGATCGAGAAACCTTCATTTGACTCCATATTATGCCCTCCTAAGAGAACTATCTGAAAATCTACCTTTAATCCCAGTTCATGGGCTGCCCAAAACTACAACATCGTTGAAGATTTGGCTCAAGCACCGTGTGCTATGTCTTCTTTGGAAGTTCTACAACACTATCCCAGCCAATGTAGAACGCTCTTAGCTACCATCGACACTTTCAATCCTAATTCATCTAATAACCTCACATTTAATCTGAACGATCATCAACCTCGACTCTCCCACCAACTAGCTTTTCAGATAGATGTTGTTGTTCACAATCAACAAATCCATCGAATTATCTTGGATGAGGGAGCCTCTACTTGTGTCATGTCTTTAGCTTAAAGTTACCCGTGCTTAACAAATCCCCTACGATGTTATGTGCTTTCAATGGGCTAGGTTTTCATCCTCACAGACTTTTACAATCCTTAGTTGTTCAGTTGGGCAGAAAAACTGTTACTGTTGATGTCGAGGTGGTCGATGCCCCCCTCGATTACAACCTACTACTTGGAATAAGTTGGTTCTATGCTATGACTGTCGTCACCTCGTCAGTGTTTCGATGTGTACAATTCCCCCATCAAGGAAAAATTGTCACTATCGACCAACTAGATTCCTGTACACCTAACGCTCGTGCCCCTATTACCAACATCATTCCTTTTTTGGGAGACCACAAAGTTATGTATGAAAGTGTTGGTGTTGGCTTATTGAAAGATTCCAGCCTTATGGGTACCTTCCCTACACCACTTCCACCCACCACACATCATATTTCCACCGTCAATATGATTTTGACTATGGATTATCAATCTTTGGAATAATCTGACACTTGGATTGTACCTAGTCCTATGGAATTCAATGTACTAGGTGACACCATGCCACTTAGTCCAGCTGAGGTTGTATACGTTGCTATTCAATCTACCTCTCCCTCTCTGAACAACCCACATCTATTGGCACCTGATGCCTACTCGATGTCGTCATGGTTGGATTCCCTATCATCTGCAATCGATTACATTTCCCAAAATTTTCCTTCCGACGAATCTATAATGGAAATGCTTAGTATTGACGATGTACCTTGGGATGATAACCATCATTGATCCTCTTTTCTTCCACCTCTGGATAAAATTCACAAAGACATACACTCTGTCTTCCCTCCTGATGTTACCAATTCTCCACAATTTCCCATCCTCACACAAGATACTCTTTCTGAGGGGAATCTAGGTAATATCTCTACTACGATCGTTATTGATATTTCGATCAAAGAAGGTGTTGTGGAAAACATTAACCTTGGTGCAAATTGCACACCCAAATAAGTTGTAGCTTACACCACTCTATTTAAAGAATTATGTGATGTCATTGCTTGGAGCTACAAAGAAATGCCAGGGATCGACCCTTCGATCGTCGTGCATGAAATCAAGACTTACCCAGGTGCAAAACCTGTTCGACAGAAACTCTGCCTGGTTCATCCCAAGAAAATTGCAGCTATAAAGGTAGAATTTGAAAAACTTTTAAAATCTGGCTTTATCTATCCTGTCCCTTTGACAGAATGGGTATCCAACCTTGTTCTGGTTGCCAAAAAACAAGGGACCATTCATGTTTGTGTTGACTATCAGGATCTCAATAAGGCTTGTCCAAAGGACAACTACCCTATGCCCTTCATCGACCAGATCATTGATAACTGCACTGGGAGCGTAATCTTCTCTTTCATGGATGGTTTCTCCGGGTATAACCATATTGAAATTTTACCTACTGATCAACATAAGACAGCCTTATCTTCCCATGGGGAACTTTCTCCTATCAAAAGCTACCTTTTGGTCTAAAAAATGTTGGTGCTACTTTCCAGCGGGCCATGTTGTACTCTTTCCACAATATCAAGCATATTGCAAAACCTTACCTCGACGACTTACCTACCCACTCATCCAATCGATCAGATCACGTTGATCACTTACGGGCTATTTTTATTCGATGTCGGTTTTATCGTATCTACTTGAACTCACATAAGTGTATTTTTGTTGTCGAATCTAGTCGACTCCTTCGTTTTGTTGTCTCTAATGATGGGATCTGGGTGGATCCCTTAAAGATTAAGGCTATTCTAGCCTTACCCCTGCCTACTAGTTTGACCCAACTCCAAAGTTTGCAAGGTAAAGCAAACTTCCTTCACCGTTTCATTTGTAACTATGCTGAGATAACTAAAGGATTCATGCGGTTGTTGTAGAAAAACATCCCTTTCATCTGGGATGACATCGCTCAATGATCATTTGATGCTCTCAAGCATGCCTTGACCCACGCACCTTTGTTGCACCCTCTAGAGTATACAAAGGAATACATCCTTTACTTAGCTGCCTCCACTTCCACTATTGCAATGGTGTTAGTTCAGGAGGACCCCAATGGTGAGGAACATGTGATCAATTACCTGAGAAAGATTCTATCTGGACCCAAAATCCGATATTCACATGTAGAAAAACTGGCTCTGGAAGTCGTCATCACTATCTAGAGATTTCTCCATTACATCCTACTACGCACCACCATGGGGATTGCAAACTCAAACCCCATGTACCATGTCTTGACACGTCAAGTGCTTGGGGGAAAATACTCTAAATGGATCATCATCCTTCAGGAATTTGATCTTGAATTTGTGAAGTCCAAAGACAAAAAATCCCTGGTGTTTGCGGAGCTTATCTGTGACCTCCCCCATGCTGATGAAGATATTGAACCTAGAGATTCTCTCCCTGACAAAACTCTTTTCCTCATTAGCACCTCCGATCCTTGGTATGGAGACATCCTCCTTTATCTCCAAACCCAACGCTTTCAGACTAACACTTCTCGTGAAGAGCGTTGACATATTCGCCACCATTCTCATCATTATCTTATCGTTGATGACACCTTGTATCGCCATGGTATTGATACTATCCTCCGACGATGTTTGATTCATGCAGAGGCTAAACGCGTTCTGAATGACTGTCACCTTGGAGCCTATGGCGGTCACCTTTCTGGGATGGCTATAGCCTAGAAAATTCTACGTGTCGACTATTTTTGGCCCTCGATTTTCAAAGATTGTATTGAGGCAGTCAAAAAATGCCCACCTTTCCAAGTTTTTAATAATAAGGCACACAACCACCCTACTACGTTGCACCCTGTTATCGCCATCGGCCCCTTTTCCAAGTGGGGTATCTATTTCATGCAATGTAAGCCTACCTCAGCTGGGGGGCACGATTATATAATCGTCATCGTCGACTACTTTACAAAATGGGTTGAGGCTATGCCTACCTTTCTGAATGATGGTTGTACCACAACTCTTTTCGTTTTTAACCACATCATAACTCATTTTGGTGTACCACACTCCATTGTCACCGATCACGGTTCACACTTTAAGAACCATATGATGAGTGAATTGCATGCCAATTTGGGTTTTCTCCATGAAAAATCATCCCCATTATACTCAAGCCAACGGACAAGTTGAAGCCATCAACAAGGTCCTCAAAACCATGATTCAATGCATGGTAGGGGCAAATAAGACATCCTGGAATCTACAAATTTTCTCCACTCTTTGGGCTTACCGTATTTCCATAAAAACTACAACTGGATTCACTCCTTTCCAGTTAGTGTATGACATCGAAGTTGTTTTACCAATCAAGCGTGAGATTCCATCTCTGAAACTTAAAGTAGAACTCCTACCCCATACTTCTGCCAAAGTAGAACGTTTCTTATATCTGACTAAACTAGACGAAACATGTCGTGATGTCTCTCTCGTTAATGAGGCACATCAGAAACAGATAAAAAATCAATACAACAAATCTGTCCATCCTCAAACTTTTGCAGAAGGAGACTTAGTCCTCGTCTATGACTAGGCTCATGAAAAACTAGGGACAGGTAAGTTAGAACCTTTGTGGCATGGCCCTTACATTGTAAAATGTGTTATGCATAGAGGCGCCTACGAGTTAGTTGATT
The DNA here is from genome assembly GCA_009831015.1 of Picea engelmannii. Taxonomy (NCBI): domain Eukaryota; kingdom Viridiplantae; phylum Streptophyta; class Pinopsida; order Pinales; family Pinaceae; genus Picea; species Picea engelmannii. The sequence continues at coordinate 8,871 of ML831159.1, forward strand.
ATGATGGAATCTCCCAGGGAGAGCCCTGGAATGGGCTTTACCTTAAAAATTACTATGCCTAGATCACCTAGCATGAGTACTTTGTACATTATTGTCTTTTAGTTTGGTGTGTCTGTTTCTTTCACGTGCTCGATTCTTTACCTTTGCCACTCATAATTGTGCCTTGTGTTTTCATGCACATATGGCGTCTTCCTTTCCTATCTTTGTCAGGTTTGTGGATGGTGCTAGGTGACACACCCAGAACATTACTTCAGCAGCATGGGTCATTTACCAATATGATGAGGTGGTGAGTTTAGGAGGTATTTGCTTAGGACCAGCAACTAATAACATGGCATAATATCACGTTGTCATCGAACTTTTGACCCAAGCTTCCTCCCTAGGTATCTCTCATATCATTGTTAACCTAGACTCCCAACTTTTGGTCTGTCAACTTAATCGTATCTACATTATTCGTAATCCTATCCTGCTACATCTCCACCTACAATTTCGTTGTCTTTAACGAATATTTGATTAAATCGAATACAAACATATTCCAAGAGGACTCAAAAATGTTTCAGATTCGTTAGCCAATTACATCATGGATCGGTATCTCACCCATAGATAAGGTTTCATGAAGGAAAACAAATTGTACATCATATGTAAATTAAAACACATCACATTAAAGACATCATCATTTACAAATCTTCTGGCACTGTAAAAACTCGAAACTGTATATATATACATAGCATGACTAAAAATGTTTTCATTACATCAAAAAAGTATTTGGAAGAGAAAAACCTTGGGTCTTTACACCCATACAACATCATTCGACAAGTCATACAAAATATACAATCACTAGAGATACTCTAATCTCTCTGCACTGCATTATGCTGAGAGTGACATATCACTGCACGCACTACTCATCTCAGTGGAGAATTAACATTCTTGGGCACCTCCACAATGTGTCTCTGTAGATGTAAAGTAGCTTCTCTCCTCTGTAGAGGAGGAATTCCCATCGTAAGGCCTTGAAGGTTTCTTTTAACCTCCCGGAGACCTATCACTGGTGCCCCCAAATCTACTGCAACCTTAGCACCCCCGCGATGTCTAGGTGTTGGTATCTCAGCTGGACGCACTGCTCCCTTGTCTGCATGTTGAAAACAATACATCCATCAAAAACTCTTCCACGTACCCAAAAAATATATATATACATTAAAAACTTAAAACAAAAAACACTAGACAAGGTGTTGTTTAATCTCTCACCTAACGCATCCCAATATTCCCCCGCTGGTAGAATTAAATCCATGCTCCTGCAAAATTCCACCTCAGCATATGGAAAATCTTCTATTCAAAGATATTGGCGTCTCAGCCAATAAAATAAGTCACCGGTGAAACATAACTCTAACTCTGCCACTAATCTCGGAGACAGACTAGTCCACCGTTCCATCCATGGTTCTCCCACTGGTCATACCGCCAATGAAATCTGAGGATGCATCTGGGGGATTCTCTCTACGAAGAATGAGACCAAAAAAGAACCATATCCGAACTGCTTCTGCCCCATACTACATCTCGAAACATGTTCCTTCATGTTCTGAAGAAACCCTGTGCTCCAGTTAAAGAATGTTGGTTCCAAACACTGTATGCCATAAGCTACCTATGATCTCGATGCCAGATGTGCACTAGTGATTCCTTTCACACTCATGATGGAGAACAAAATAGACCGAAGGGGTAATTCTCTGATATCCTTGATTGGGATTCTACTCCCTACCATTCTTTCTCCTGGGCCACAATAACATGCCAATTACACACCCACTTGCTCAGGAAGCATCCTCTGTCTGTAAAATATATAGGAGTCCCTCTTTTCGAGAGGCCAGTCAAGAAGTATACATCTTCCAACTCGATGGTTAGAAGCTCTGTTCCAATCTAAAACCCTTTCTCTGTGACATCCCATAAGTTGATTATGTGTTCAAGCAGAAGAATCTCTTTCTTCATCTTTTGCAGTTTGAAGAATTTCAGAAGACCACAATCTCTCAAAGAAACCCATGTACGAGGACTCTGCAAAGAAGCCAAATCATCGAGCTCATGCTCTCGCTCCTTCCATTCAATCATGGTCGTTGTCGAAATCACCTACAAACAAAAAAAACAAAAACAAAAATGTCATTATTCATTTTTTTGGCAATTTCTTAAGTAAATAAAAAACTTGAAATCCATTGCCCATATTGTCCAAAAAGACCACGCCCTCCTTTTTATTACTCAATAATCACTACGCAACAATAAAACGTTTTAAATTAAAATAATTTTCATAATGGCTACGTGGGCATAATTTTGAGTTTTTTATGGATTCCTTAACAAAAATGACCTGTATACTCAAGTATCAAGGCATTGGCATCTATGCTACTACCCTCTAAAAACATTTTTGTAAACAGATGTCTTTTTCCCATCGTTTTGAATAGAGGTCGATTTGATCTTTTTTTGGATGACCTAGGGCTTCATTTTTTTATTTAAATATTGTTGTGAAAACAAATTTCGAACCATGTAATTGAAAGAGGGGGAAGTGAAGATCTACCTGGTCCAAACGACAAGAGAAATGGTCAACCGTAGCTCTGGTATCAAGAAAAACAAGATCCACCTCCAAAGTGACAATCTCCACTGCTGCAAATCCTTATGCAAATGAAATGGTAAATGAAGATTTTTCTTGTATTACCATTTACAAATTTCCATTTTTCATAAGATATAGTCATTTGTGAGTTTGTTTAATAATATAATGGCCTCACTAAACCTTTGGATTGCAGTTTTGACACTACAGGTTTCAAGGCAGTTTTGATCATTTGTTTACCTTGTCACATCCACGAGCATAGTCTTAGTTCATTCTCAAGCTCAAGAATATAAGAACGCATCGGGTAGACTTTTATCTCTTTTTCAAACCCATATGGACACATGAAAAATGAACCCCCTGGAGTCATATTTCAAATCTTTTCAGACTCTCTAAACATGAAAATATTGTCGAGTGATCTTGCTTCCTTTCACACTCATTAAAAGGTTCGAAAGGGTGTCTTTCGAGTGGTAGTTTATCTCTTTTTCGGCCTCGTGAGACTAACTGTATGAAAACGGAACTGAGAGAGTTCTATTTTAAGTGTTTTTCTAGACTATATAATCATGAAAAACCTTCGAGTTTCTATATTTGGACTTGCTAAAACAAACATCGATAAGCCCATACAGGACCGAACCCTTACTTCTTCTAGTTCGTTAAAAAAGGAAGAGGAACTTACCTAAGGTGAGTTATATCGAGCATGTGTTACCCTCCTCGAGATCGTTAAATTAAAAAGAGGTACTTGTCTATCTGGATGGGGGAAAATTTGAAAGAAGCGAGCCAAGCAGTCTTTTGAGAACATTACCAAGTAATTCTTAGAGTCTCCCTTGAACACGACACTTTGTCTTTTACACGCATTATAATCCACTGAACCTCTGCACTGAGCCAATCCTTTGAGTTTATTTCACTCATCTGGGTCACCCAACGTAAGTCACATCATCCACTGCATCATCAAGTTTTGGTCCATGTCATGTTTCTGTTGTCGTGCCTCAGTGTTCAAGGGAAGTATCCATCTCGTGAGTCAGCCATCAAAAATATCTTGTCTCAATACCCGTGTCATTGCATGTTCATTTGATCTACCAATTACATCTCTATGTCTGTTTCGTGTCGTTGATGGGGGATACATCAAGGCCCTCCTTCGACAAGCCTATTCCTGTCGACTTCAACACATTATCCAGGAATTAGACTTAGAAAACAGTTAGTACTTTGGGACCTTCATGCCTCAATGGCAGGCCTCCTCACGTCTGACAACAGGTTTACATCATTGACCTCTGATCAGATGATTCCATGGATGTTCGACTCCATCTCATCCATTCACATTCGTTGGAATGTACTAAGGTACCTTGGGAATCATTGACATTAATGGTGATCTCCCTCATGCTTGCTAACGGTTTACAACATTGACCGATAATCAAGTGGTTTCTGCCATGTTCAGGACATCTATTCACATGGTTAGATTCATACTGCATCGGGATCGGTAAGAAGACCCTAGGTTGAGTGATCACTTTGATATGTACTTTTCCCAGGTTGTGAAGGAGTTTCTCTTGAACAATGACACATATAATGTTGCATAGATCCACTTTGTATTGGTCGTGGCTATGTCTTGTCATCTAGTAGATCCACTGTGTATTCTTTGTGGCTACAATCATTTCAGGTCATCAGAGTATAGATCCACACTGTATCCTCGGTGGATATACCTTTTTATCAATACAATTATGGATCCGCAGTGTATTTTATGGCGGCCATATTTTGCAAGTCTTGATCACCCAAGCATAGGTATGCCTGCCTTGGGGTTTGAAACATGTCATAATATTTTTTGGATGTTTGTGTGAAACTTCTATCAGGTTCTCCACATCTATACCCTTGCTTGAAATTCTATAAAGCATTTCAGTTATCAGTTCTCATATTCCAACTTCATACTTTGGGGGGCAATCTGTTGCACATCAACATTACTCGCTTTGATAAGTGTCGCATGTTGCTTACAAGTGTCGTAAGTGTCAAGCGAAGCATACTGCCATGATGCCTATGTCATACTTAGGATGAAACTAAGGAGACACTTAAAATTACTCAAACACTTGATTTGAAGGAAGAGGAATGGTTAACTGAAGTTAAGTACCTCTTGCCACCTGAAAGAATCATTGAATCTAGGGTTTTAGAAGAGAGCGCTCCCCTATATCACTCTTAGGAGCACTGACGCTCCCCTATAAGGTGCTAGGGAATGTTATAGCACTAAAAAACCTTGCAAGACGAGTTTTATTGATTTTAGAAGAGCTGGTGCCCCCCTAAAGCCTACTAGGGAGCGCTACATCACTCTGATGGCCCTTTTGAGGGAGTGCTTCCTATTTTGGGCAAGAGTTGGTCTGTTGAGGAGAATAAGGGGAAGATCTTTCAATCTTGGAAGGTAGTTGCATTCAAATTCTTGGTTCATCCATGATCTTAGGGAAGATCCCTGACTAAAGGAGGAAAATACTCAACTTACCCTAAAGATACCTCAAGAGGTTAGGCCTCTCTAAACCTATATAAACAGGCTCTATCATGGTGGAAAGGAGGAAGAATTCGAAGCATGAAACCTATGATATCATAGGAAACATACAGTGAATTGGAGGAAAGTAATCAGTGAAGTTGTTGTCATCTAGATCGTGGACCTTTTGAGCAAGGGTTAGACAAAGGGGATCTGATGAATCTTTTGCATTCGCATCTACGGTTGTAAGTTACTTCCGTCATTTTTCTCATCAATATGACACGCTTGGCCTGTTTGTTTCTAGTTTGTGTTTAATCTCACATGAACTTGTCTCTAATAGATAGATCTATTTCAAGCTAATATCAATAGAGTAGGAAGTGGTTGTGCTATTGTTTGTCTACATGGCTCATCGAGGAGTGAAAGATTGGAGCTCAACTCGGAGCGTGCAGGGAAAAACGCCCTTAAAAGGTACTTCTTTTCTCCTTCCTCCTCATACATTAGTTTGTATAGATCTAAAATGAAGTCAGTGTCCATGTTAAGTGTCTTTTGTCTTAAGAGTTAAGAGTCTAACTCTCAAGAGGAGATTTACTTGTCCACAGGGATATTTTCCTTCAACACACTCACCTATGAATCATCCTGAATAACTATGGTCTGGGTAGCTCTGCTTCAAAATCCTCGACCTTGGCTCAAGCTTCTTTGACCTGTTGTTGCACCAAGGCCTCTTGCTCGGTGAACCCTTGGATAACTGCTTCATTGACAGGTCCCTCTAAGTGTTGTTCAGATGTAGTGACAAATTGGTCTAGTTCTGCTCTTTGGCCTTCAATCTTTGTGAATAGTTGGCAAGCCTCATCCTATGTTGGTTGGAGCCTTTGATTCACTTCCATAACTTTTCTCTGAATGTTTTGGACCTACTATTGAGTAGTGCGTTGCTCTTGGAATCGCTTCATCATATCAATGGCAGACAGGGGCTTCAATCATGCATGTACTATTTCTTCATGTTGCTTTTCCTCTTGGAGATGTGACTCTAGTGCCTTCAGTTCAGGATCCTCAATGAGTCACTCATAAGTATGGGAACTGGAATCACTTAGATTTTTACATTCCATGGCGAGGGCCTTGATTCTCATGATTCTACTTCCAGCAGTTTATTCTCTTTGATCCTGCACATCCTATGGAGTGTTGGGCATTGTTTGTAGCTCTAATTCTGCTATTCTTTGTTGACTTTGCTTGATAGCTTCCATGAGATGTGATACTTGATGCTCCACTTGGTCTTCTTCCTTTGTCTCTAATCCCGTCATAGAGTGAAGTGCTATGTTGACTGCTTCCTTGACTCCAAGATTCTTTGTGAGTAACTTCTCTTTTTCTTGCTTGACCTGCACCCTCTCTTCTTCAAACTTGGATTGAAGGTCATTCTTCTACTTTTTTGTGACCCGACGTTGCTCCACCATTTATTCTTGGGCTTGTTTCAGGGCTTTTGTGGCCTAGTATTTCTCATATTGTGCTCAACGAAGGTGAGCCTCATTCGCATCAACTAGTCGACAGATTTGGGTAGGCTCATCTCCCAACTCTAGTTCTTCTGATGGCGAGGGCGCAGTGGATACTGTGTGGCTGGATAGAAGGTCCTGTTGTACCCCTCTCATTTCAACCTCGATTATGTCATACATCTCCTCCTACTTGGCTTCATGTTTCTGCAAGATGCCCCATGAGGCATATGCTACAGTTGCGATGATGAAGTTGAGGTCATCTACAATGAGCACAGTCTACGTCTTAGTCAAGGTGGCTCTTGATTTCTTTATAGAAGTGGGTTTTATGGGGGAAACCTTCCTTTTATGCAAGGGATCAGCCTCATCAACATGGTTCATAGACAGTGTTACCTCACCCTGCTTCTGTTGATCTTCTTTTTCATTGGTCTGTCCTTGGTCTACTTCATCATCACCCCCTTGGTCAGGGGATATTGAAGCAGTTTCTTCCGATGCATTGCTCATGTTTTGGACCTCTTTAGTCTTCTTCCTTTTGTTGGGTCTAGGAGTATCCTTTTATTCATGAGTGGTCTCAGGGCTGCTGCTTAGTTTCGGGTCTGACATTTCTGCGAGGTCAATAGGGATGAGGAGATCTATAGACTAGTCCTTGGTTATCTCTTTGATGTCCTCCCTTGTGAGCTTTTAGTATGACTAAATATCTTCTTTATTCTCATATGCACGTGTGGTTATATAAATGAAGTTTCGATCTGTGTGGAACTTCATGAGGGGTTGGAACCAATGCAGGGTGTTTGGCGTCATGCGAGGGACAACTTCGATATCCCTCTTCAATTGGAGATAATAATTATGAAAGACCGCATTTGACTGCCAATGTTTTCCCATATCGTTCGAGTACCATAGCGTTGTGAATTTCACATCAAGCGGCTTGAGTGACTCAATGTCTAGGAGGGTCACACCTTATGGAATATCCCAAGTGGTAAATGTGATGAGGATCAAGA